>CADEBD010000706.1:0-18985 GCA_902825455.1 Arctia plantaginis | reverse complement strand
GAGATTTTATGGAAAAAGCCCAAACATGTGGTTGGGTCGAAACAAAACTAGCTTGGACGGTGTTATTTTAGGGCATTTAGGAAAAACAGATTTGTACAAACTTTTCTAAAACATTTACGGAGGAAATAAAGGAAATTAAACATGTATGTAACTTGAAGTTTTTAGACAGAAATAAATATGTAAAACCGAGCGAGGTAAGCTATAGATACAAGAGGATGACTTCATCAGATGTAGAAAAGGTCATAAGAACATTGTCCTGTGAGAAAGCACCCGGTTTAGATGGAATACGGGCGCAAGACATAATATATTTACGTAAGCAAATAAGTCCTGTTCTAGCTTCATTAATAAATATGTCATTATCAAACGGTATTTATCCAGACCAATTAAAAAATGCAATTGTACGTCCTATATACAAATCAGGCAGTCACCTTGAATACGTCAACTATAGGCCCATCGCAATATTATCTGTTATAGACAAAATAACCGAAAAAATGACTGTAGGACAGATTAGCGCGTTTTTAGAACATCACAATATACTAACGGCCCGTTCACGACCTTGCCGCTGTGAGCGGCAGCTAAGTAAGGTAATTTCAAAAGTATAAAAATGTTTGAGGCACGCCACGAGACGCCGCTCATAGCGAAAACGCGCGCGGTTTGCGGAATTGCTACAGCGGCGCGCGGTGTGGAGAGCGGCAGGAATAAAAGTACAAGTGAATGAGTGCGACGCCACGAAACAGAGCGGCGTGGACAGCGGTGCAGGAGTGACGTACTCAGCGGCGTTAATAAAAACAAAAATTTTTAGACGAGAACAATGCCAAACATTACGGCCTGGTCACGACTTTGGTCTTAGCCAAGCGCGGCGCGGCGAGCAGGGCGGCGTCCGTGAGCGGTGCGTTTTGCACGCCACGTACCCTCAGTAGCGGTTAGTTGCAGCGGCCACGGTGGACGTATTTAGGGTTGCCTCCGAGCCCAGGCCTGCTCCCCATGACATTTGGTCACACACATCCCTAAATTATAACATCAGCAGGCCGTTGAAACATCTATCGGAGAAATGCATGTTTTGCCAACAGTAGGGGGACGGTGGGGGCCTCGTTGGAACAATCCATTATGATTACGATGACAGTCGCTAAGATGGGGCGTGATGAACATGCGCTAAAATAGTCAAAACGTGTTCAAAACCATGGCGTTATCAAAATTATCCCTTCTCTGTTTAGAAAACAGTACATTTTTAAAACAAGATATTCTTAATATGAGAGAAGGAGTGCAGGAACTAAATAAAGATCGGTATTTAAATGGCCGTGTGGTGACGGATTAAGAATACAGATTGTCACCACCCCTATTCATCCCGTGGGCACGGTACAATTATAATACAGTACTGTGACTCGGCCGCATGATAGAAATAAATGCCTACAGCCGCGCGGTACGTAAACATGCGTTAGGGCTGCCCGTTTCCAGCATTTTAATTATATTTGCCTACTTTCTGTTTCTATTTAGATTTGTGATGGTAAATATCCTTTTTATATAAATAAATGTAATACTTTGTATATTGAATAGGAAGTGTTCAATAAAAATGCGTGTTGTTTTTTTATTCACTCCCTATAGATTTTGATACACTACCTATTTCACTCGTCTCAATAACTTTCCGATACTCTATTCGCTTTATTTATTAATCTAAACACCTTTTTTTCGTGAGATAAAAGAAAATACTTATCCATTAAAAAGACACACATTATGTACCTACCTACTAGTAAGTAAAATTATTTTATAGTCTTACCTTTCAGAGTTTCCAGGTAATTTAAAAAAACTTATGTCCTGGATGCGTTATTGACGAATTCATACAACCAAAAACAGCACAATATTTCCTACTCGTCATATTAACTGATTTTTAGAGAAAAAATCGCGCGGTTATTGTTAAAAAAACAACACACCGTCCGTTCGACACTGCGGTACAGCCGTGACTGTCTGCGCCCCGAGCGCACCCCGAGATCAAGGCGCGTAGGTATAGTTCGCGTTTCGCCCGTTTGTATGAATTTGGAGTACTGTATTATAATAGTACCGTGCCGTGGGTGTTGTAAGAGTCAACTAAGGGAAAAAACTATGCAGAACAACAACACTGCAGAGAGAAGGAGAACTTGACACAAACCCTTTTTTTTAGAAGGAATAGAAGGGATCCGGGAACAGCTGTTATTCCCTTCGCGGCACCGTGCGACTAACGTGTGACTTCATGTGCTAACAATTTAAATATTGTTTTCTGTTTTTTCTGCGACTAGTTTCCGGCTTGCGGGCGGCTAAAGGTTGTGTATAGTATTTTAAAGAAAGTAAGTTTTTATTGTTTTTAAACAGTAATATAGTACTGAATTATTTTATTACGACTATTGGTGAGTAAATTTATTTTCTTTCTAAAAGTGGGTAGGAGGTATCCTTTGTTTATATTGATTTTTCTCTGCGTGTTATTTATTTTTAAACCTGTTCCTTTTGAAATTGTTGTTTGGTGTGTCTTTGTTTGGCTATGTCGGTCGTTAGCGAGTTGCCGGACCCCGGCGGTACAAGTGAATTTCTAACACCAACCGGGAAAAGGACATTTATCGAAATGTCACCTACGGGTTTCTCGCCGAAAGACAGTAGCCGTAGGCGCGTTATTAATTTGGACTTAAGTGGTAATGTTTCGTCTCCTACTGGTCGTGATAACTGTGGGGAGTACAACTACTGTGACTTAGTATCACAGGCCACTGATTATTTGGCAAAAATTAATGAATTAGTTAATGATCAGGGATCTCGGATGAATGTAGGTAATAAAACGGCGATTATGGATATTACTCAACGAATTACCGGTATCGTATCTTTTTTAGCAATAAAATCCTCTAGCAACGAAACAAAGTTAGCGAATTTTGAGCGACAAATGGAGGGTATCGCAACTCAACAAACGAGTTTAACGTACGCGGACAAACTTAAGCTTCGATTACCACTTAAATCTGCTCCGTGCCCGGTACCTACTGAAGCGCGCGTTCCTAGGCCTTGTGTCATTGCTTATCCCACTACGGAACGCTTAGCGGACTATGCGACCTCGTCAGCAACAAAACAAGCTCTCATGAAGGCTATTAAACCGAGCGATGACGGATTTCAAATTGTAGGCGTTAAAAAAACCTCTAAGGCAGGCGTCGTGTTACGTGTAGCTAACGAACGGCAGCTTAAGAAACTGGAATCTGTGGACGCCATTAAATCAGTAGGGTTGCGCTTAGAAAAACCGAAAGGCCGTAGGCCCCGTATAATTGTAAAAGACGTACCCGGTTCTATGGAAAATCGTGCCTTCCTAACAGCCTTATACCGTCAGAATATCAAGGACGAATAAAAATTAAGTGAGAACGATTTTATTAAGTCAACCAAAATTGTTAGGCATCGTAAACTAGAAAATGGGCGTCAATGGATAGGCTTAGAATTAGAGGCAGCAGTTCGGAAACATCTAGCCAACACAAAAGATAAACTTTATATAGACTGGGCCACATGTAGATTCATAGACGATATAGAAGTAGTTCGTTGCTTAAATTGTCAGCAATTCGGTCATGTACAAAAGTTTTGCACCATTAAAACCCCTACTTGTGCTAATTGCGCCGCCGCACACGAAACGCGAGCTTGTTCAGATAAAGACACACCAGATTTTAAGCCCACGTGCGCACAATGTAAGCGGTTCAAAAAACCATCTGACCATCGATGCGGCTCATACGACTGTGCCACATACAAATTAAAACTGGAACAGCTAATATTAAATACCAATTACTGAATAGTTTAACTTAGTTAAAAAAAAAAAAAAAAAAAAAGTTCAAAGAGTAACTTACTAGTAATGAATAATATTTCGATAGGCCAGTTAAATCTTCATAACGATAAAATAGCTACATCAGAATTAGACCTTTTAATTTTAGAACAAAAGTTAGACATTGTCCTTTTACAAGAACAATATCAGAGCGCTCACTTGCGTCGTAATGTAGTACAGCTTGACTGCCGTTCGCAGGCTGGGATATACGTTGCAAGTTCTAATTTTACGGTAACATCTTTGCGTAATCTTATGACGTCACACTGCGCCGTTGCTGAGATCTACCTGTAAGGTTTACGTAGTGAGCTGCTATTTTCAATATTCACATCCTATTGATCCTCACTTACATCACTTACGTTACGTCTTGCAGTTCCTCGTGGGACATAAAATTATCATTGGCGCTGATGTCAATGCGTCATCTTCATTATGGTATGGCAAGTTGAGTTCAACCGACACGGTTCGACGTTGTGCGGTTGAAGATTTCATTGCGGAAATGAATCTTATTATTCACAATACCCCCGATGCACCACCAACTTTTTGCAACCCAATGGGTGAGTCTTCTATTGACGTGACGCTTACGCGCGGCGACGTCTCGATATCCGGATGGCGTGTCCTTCCGGACGCATCCTGTAGTGATCACCGCTTGATCGTGTACGAATTCATACCAAGGGTTGCACAGGATCCACAAAAGGCTCCCTATAATTGTAGATATAAAACTAAAGGTGCGAACTGGGCTTTGTTTGGTTCACTCTTTGCAACTCATACCAAAGACTTCAGTCGCAGTAGTTTATCAGCTGAGGAAAGCGCAGAAATACTATCAGAAACTTTTACATACTGCGCTGATGTAACTATTGGTCGCGGATCTATCACTAACACTCGTAGATGTGATTGGTGGAATGATAGATTAGCCGAACTACGTAGAAGCTACCGGAAAGCTCGTAGAAAATTAAACACTATTAAAAAACATAACGTAACAGGAGATTTGTACAACAATGCTCTCATTGCTCTTAGAGTTGCCAGGTCCCACTACAGAGCTGCTGTGGAAAAATCCAAGGGAAACTTAATTCAGAAACTTGTTGATAAACTCGATAGAGAGGGCCCGTGGTCACCTTTGTATCACGAATTTAAGGCAAATAGATCAATCGACCTTGCATACATACAGAACATCAAAATTAATAACAGATATACCACAGGAGTAGAACAAACAGCAGAATATCTTTTAGACTCACTCGTACCTGACGATCGACCCGAAAACGACACTGATCATCACCGACAGATCAGGCAGTGGGCCATCGAACCACCACTATCTCCAATGTCTGATTTACCATCTTCAGACGAATTTCTCGGTATCATTAGATCCTTGCCGCTAAACAAGGCTTCGGGCGATGATAAAATATCTAACAAAATGATAAAAGAAGCTTGTAAACTTTCGGGTGACACGATTTTCACTGTCTTTAAACGTTGCATTGCTAAAGGAATATTTCCTCGTATATGGCGGTGCGGTAATATTCATATAATACCAAAAAGTGGCGACAAGCCGCCGGATGATCCTAAATCCTACCGACCAATCACATTGTTACCATCGTTAGGAAAGCTTTTAGAACGTCTTGTAGTGCCCCGGCTTCTGCCAGGTGGAGTCAAATTTCATGATAGACAATTTGGATTTACGTTGGGTAAATCGACAACTGACGCTGTTATATCGGTTAGAAAGTTTGTCACAGGGTCAAAATTTCAATACGTGCTGGCTATTTTCTTAGATATATCTGGCGCCTTCGACAACGCATGGTGGCCCATGCTGTTGCTGAAATCAAAATCACAAGGGTGCTTTAAAAATATTTATTCCCTTATCTCTTCGTACTTTTCACAAGGTACAACTAAACTAAGACTTGGTCATCATTCTGTGTCGAAGGCGCTTACAATGGGATGTCCTCAGGGATCGGTGCTAGGTCCATACTTGTGGAATATCGGCTTCGACGATTTTCTTGCGATACCAATACCATCCGGATGTACTCTGAACGCGTATGCTGATGACGGCTTATTACTGGTGGAATCTGATACTAGGGCGGGGCTTGAGAGATTAGCCAATAGATGTTTGAACTTGATATCTCAATGGGGTGAACGTAATCGCTTAACTTTTGCACCCAACAAAACCTTCCAGCTACTTTTAAAAGGTAACCTCAAATCACCGCCGAGCAATAGATTTGACAATGTTACTGTAAAAAATAAAACCACAGTGTGTTATCTAGGATTAGTTTTAGAAAGAAACTTTTCATTTATCGAACATATTAAAATAATTAATGAAAAGTCTAAAAAGAGTTTCTGTGCATTGACAAGGATATCAACTGCGACATGGGGTCTATCATTTAATACATTAAAGATCATATACGGAGCTACTTATTTAGGTTCTATGTGCTATGGTGCACCTGTATGGGCCGATAGGGCGACCGTAGGCGCTGTCCGTCGCAAACTGTTACAAGGCCAACGACTTGCACTGATATTCTTGTGTAAGGCATATAGGACGGTTAGCACTGAGGCTTTGCCGGTGTTGGCGGGTGTGCTTCGTGTGTCGCTGTCGATCTCGAGGTGCAGAGACGTGCAGCCATGTACTATTCAAGACAAAAAAACATGGAATGCGATTTTTTGGGCGCGCGGGATCGCGGTAAAATTACAAGATTGCTTCAACAGCAGCCCGATGTCTATAACGACCTCATAGACGAATGGCAACAACGCTGGGATGAATCATCCAAGGGGCGCCATATTTACCAATTCTTTCCATCTGTTCGCGAACGGTTGTCGAGGATATGGCTTGAGGTGGATCACTGTGTCGCTCAATTTCTTACGGGTCATGGTAACTTTAAGAGCAAGCTTTATTCATTTAAATTAGTCGAGTCACCATTGTGTCAATGCTCAACACTTAACTCTCACTATGAACAGTCTGCTCATCATATCCTCTGGAAATGTAGTCTTTGGTATAATGAACGTAATATAATGCTGAATAGCTTGCAGGTGACATCTGGGGCGGTATACTATGGGGATCTTGTGTCAACTAGGGTGAATTTCCGTGCGTTTAGGCGATTCTGCCATACATATTATAGAAATCAAACATAGCTCACGTAGGACCCGTAATATTTGTGGCCGTGGTGCTTCCCTGTTTAAAAGGGTGTATGCCCATTTTACTTCATTTTGTCTCCCGCTTTGCTAAGGAGGGAAGTGGATTTACTGTATTTCCAACTCCTCCAATTTTCTTCTGATTAATTTCGTTGCGGGTTCCAAGACAGTTTAATTTCTTCCTGGGACTTCCCGAGTGTCATAACTCGGTGTGTTCGTGGGTCACTGCTGTGGATTCTGGTGTACAGGAGTTACAGCGGTGGGCGTGTGGGTGGGATTAGTCCCAAACAGCTGTTATTAAGGCTCCTGTTGCGGGCTCCGTCTCAAAAATTTTCCTCTCTTTTTATAGGCGACGTCCGGCACACGCGGACGCCGCCCCCTCGCGGCTGGCCAAACTAATGCGGGTGGAGGGGAAACCCACCCCGTCCACCCGCGGCCACACTCAGGGCGGCATGAGGCGGTGATAAGCGCGCCTCCGCCGCCCGGTTCGCCGGCGGCGGATCGGGTCCGAGTGGAGGTCGTCCTCCCGGGCCTTCTCCGCCGCCTCCTTCTGCGAGATTACTTCCTCGCAGAAGGTTGCGACCGCGGTAAAACAACTGTCGCTACGGTCCATGGAGCGTACTTCTGCCGGTAGCGAGAGATCCACTCCGATGACTGTAGTGAGGGCCAGGCGCTGCGTCGCCCATGCGGGGCAGACCGCCAGCGTGTGCTGGGCCGAGTCCTCACTGCAGTCGCAGTGGTGGCAGGCGGGACTCAGTTCCCTCCTAGCGACCGAGTGCAGGTACTTTCCGAAGCAACCGTGCCCGGAAAGCACCTGCGTCAGCCGGAAGGTAAGGGTCCCGTGCTGCCGCCCTGCCCACTCGGCGATGACCGGCTGGAGAGCATCCACGGCGGCGAAGCCAGCGCGTGGAGTCTCCAGCCGGAACGACCAACGAGCCATCGTGGCTCGGCGAGCGGCTTCGCGCCACTCGCGCACGTCTTCGGGAGTCAGCCACTCGCCGATAAACTTCGGCGAGCACTTCCGCCTCCAAATCCCACGGGGGGGTTCCGGCCAACGCGCACGCCACCTCCGTCGAAACGGTGCAGTAACCGCGTATGGCTCTGACCGCCATTACCCTCTGAGGGCTCCAGAGGCGTGCCCTATTCTGGCGGTATATTTAAAATTTCCGTTATAAATGCCTCGGTATAAAATTTTTGTTTTTATTAACGCCGCTGAGTACGTCACTCCTGCACCGCTGTCCACGCCGCTCTGTTTCGTGGCGTCGCACTCATTCACTTGTACTTTTGTTCCTACCGCTCTCCACAGAACGCGCCGCTGTAGCAATTCGCTCAGAAAAAACCGCGCGCGTTTTCGCTATGAGCGGCGTCTCGTGGCGTGCCTCAAACATTTTTATACTTTTGATATTATCGCTTGCCGCCCCGCGCTTAGCTGCCGCTCACAGCGACAAGGTCGTGAACGGGCCGTTAGTGATGCTAAGTGAACCTTGCGCCTAGATTTCATTTTGAGGACATAGTTGTCATTTAGGAACGCAGTGATGTGAGTTCTTGGTGGTATCCTGAAACAAAAACGGGTGCAAGCATTTTGGAGCCTCTGAATCAACCTATCCTTGCGAGCTAGAAGCCGTGGCCCATACACCGTATCGGCGTAGTTTAATTTTGATAGGACCAGCGACTCAACCATCCGCATTCGCAGGCTCTCGAACAGAAACGGTCGTATCTTGTACAAAATGCGCAACCTATAAAAACAGTTTCGAACTAATTCAGCAACGTGCTTTTCGAACCTTAAATTACAATCGATAAGCAGGCCAAGATTACGGGCCTTATTTACCCTCTCAATTAATTGTCCCATAAGGGTTATGTTAAAACTGGGAAGTGAGTTTAGATTTATCATCATGTATTTTGTCTTATTTGGATTAAGAACCAATGAATTTCTTTCCGCCCACTGCACGATTCTGTTCAGATCATCATTTAAGTCAGATATAGCTTTATCGTAATCACTTAACTTAAACGAAATATAAACTCGAATGTCATCAGCATATTTATGATATCGTGAATTAATCAAACATTTTGTTATATCGGCGCAGTAAATACTAAAGATAATAGGTCCTAATATTGATCCTAGGTAGATACCTAATTAGCAAAACACTTAGTAAACATATCAGTAGTTTCGTCTGTAGATATGTAACTACACACGAAACTACTACTATGTCTTATACGCTATGTAAGTAGTTGACAAGTTTTTAAAGTTTTTTCTCTCTGTAAGTACCTACTTGGCAAAACACTTGGAAACATATCAGTAGTTACGTATGAAGGTGATTACATGACAATTATCTGTATTTCATACAGACGAAACTACTGGTATGTTTACGTAGTTGACAAGTTTTTAAAGTTTATCTCAGTAAGTAGGTACTTACAGAGACAATAGACATAGTAACTAATATATTTAAATAATGTACCTAGATAGTGGACAAGTTTTGAATTTAGTGTTACTTTTATGCCTATTGGATTATTTACGAAATAATTTCTGTACTTATTGCGAATAGCGGTTGCACGTAATGAAGCTCGATTATTCCGCCTCGATCTTGTTATTGTAATGTTGCCGCTTGATGAATTACTCATATACGTTCTGTAGTCTTTATCATTATTCCCTTCTTTTTCTCTTACAATGTTATGTAACAGACATCCGACTTTTATAACTAACTTTGCATGTTTTGTATTCGTCTCAATAGATTTCATAAAAATGCGCCATTTGTTTGTCAAGATACCAAAGGCACACTCAATAGTTACTCTGGCTCTTGATAATCTTTTATTGAAGATTTTTTTCTCTCTGTCCAAGTTTCCAGACGGATAAGGACGCATTAAATAAGTCTTCAATGGATAAGCTTCGTCTCCCACCAACACGTGCGGTAATATTACATTCTAGCTGGGCAGACTCTGAGGTGGAGGTACATTAAATCTATCGTTGGTTAGCAACTTGTTCAATATAGAAAAATGAAAAGTGCCGCCGTCGCTTTGACGTCCCTTTCCACCAACTTCGATAGCAGTGAATTTGTAGTCGGCGTCTGAAATATCTTGGAGTACTAATGAAAAATACTTTTTGCAGTTGTAATATTCACTGCCACTGTGCGGATAATGAAACCCCATTATCCGAAAATGCTTTCCGTCTATCGACCCTATACAATTGAGAAATTGCCATTTCATGAAAAAATCATCAGACTTTTTTTTAAATCCTCTCGCGTTGGTTGCGGAATATGAACTTCACGTAAAGCTACCCATATGGCATTTAATGTTTGATAAATTATTTATCCAACTGTACTTCGACCAAGGCGATATGAATGCGACAGTAACTTGAAAGATGTCCCATGTGTAAGGTACCTAAAAAAAATATATTTTAATTCTATAGTTTATCTATTAAGGATAACTTTTATTTCAGTTGCACAATTGAAGAAAAAATGGAAAAATCTTAAGGATGCCTATAGAAAAGAATTGAGGAAGATTGCGACTTCACGCTTCGGGGACCTCGGCCCCGATGATGAGAATTCTATGTCGCAGTGAAAATATTTCAGCTTAATGACATTTTTAAAATAAGAATTTATTCCAGCAGAAAACGAGTCCAATCTTACTGAAAACGAGTATCAAGATTAAGATGCTTCCTCACGATCTGAATTCCAATCTACACTTTCGAAGCCGTCATCTTTGGAAAATCTCCGGCCACGTGAGGTATCAATGTCACCCCAACCAAGTACTTCGCATTCGGAAATACCTGTTTTTCCCCTCAAACGAAAAGTAACTGATATTCGGGAGAAATATTTAGAAATTGAAAAAAAAAACTGAAAATTTTGGAACAGGAAGTCAATAAGAATCAAAACACAGCAGATGTTGAAAAAACAGAGGATTATCATTATCTTATGAGCATTTTGCCTGAAATGCAAAAACTGAATTCCATTCAGAAAATCAGAGTGCGAAATAAAATAAATCAAGTTCTGATGGATAAATTGGTTTCGAACATGTATGGAGTACGTATGTATGTACATCACGCGGTTACCACACACAACCGCCTCCCGCTACTAACATCGGCATTGATTATAGTCTAAATAATATGTAGATAGTAAAATACTAAAGGCTGATTATTCACTTACTTTTGATAATTATTAAGGCTAATTATTATAAATAAATAAATAATACCTAGTACCTAAATAAAATTCAATCTGTGATTATTGTATTATCAAAAATACTTATTATTACAATTATGAGTATAAGAAAAGGTATAAGAAAAATAATAAAAAAAATATTTGCCTGATTACATGACAATTATCTGTATTTTATTTACACTTACCTCAAAGTGAGAAACAATTTTTCTGGATTGGTGACTACCCTTTTGGATCTGATGTGCTGTTTTAAATATACTTCTATGTGCTGCAGAATGTAATCAAAAGTTTTCACACTCATTCTTGTGTACTCATAAAACTTATTTGGATATTTTCTGTAAGCTTCGTATAGGTCACGAAATTCGCCATTTAAATACCGATCTTTATTTAGTTCGTGCACTCCTTCTCTCATATTAAGAATATCTTGTTTTAAAAATGTACTGCTTTCTAAACAGAGAAGGGATAATTTTGATAACGCCATGATTTTGAACACGTTTTGACTACCTAAATACGTCCACCGTGGCCGCTGCAACTAACCGCTCCCTCAGTAGCGGCGTGTACGTGGCGTGCAAAACGCACCGCTCGCCGCGCCGCGCTTTGCCAAGACCAAAGTCGTGACCAGGTCGTATGTGACTCTCAGCACGGTTTCCGGAGAGGGCGCAACACTGTCTCTGCCTTGTTACGATTTTCAGATTATATTAATGACTGTCTAGGTTCTGGCAAACAAATTATAGCACTGTTCATTGATTATAAAAAGGCGTTTGACACTTTAGACCATAAGATCTTATTACAGGCAATGGACGAATGCGGAATACGTGGTCCCACAAATAATTGGTTTAAAAACTACCTCACTAACAGAAAAATAACCACAATTATCTCCCGAGTGGTTGGGAAAGAGGCGCATGTCGATCTGGGTGTGCCTACTGGATCGGTGTACGGCCCTGTAGGATACATAATGCATGTAAACGGTGTGTCAAATGTCGTACATAATACTTATGTATACTATGTATATAATATTCGACCGTATACAAGGAGTCCATAAGTATTACACTTATGGACTCCTTGTATACGGTCGAACCTTCATTACATATTTAAGAGATATAAAAGACATACAAAAAAAACTGATCAAATTTCTAGTGGGTAAAAATGTTAAAGATAAGTGCAACAAAGATTATGATAAGTTATTTCCCATTTGTAAAATTATACCCATAGATAAAAAGGTAGATTATTTGATAGGTTTTGAATATTATTTTAAGGATGAATATAAAGTTAATGTTAAAAACAAGTACAACTCACGTAGGGTTAGAGAGAACAAACTGGTTCAACCACGGATAACAAATTATTATGGTAAAAGAACATCTAAGTATTTAGTACCTAAAGTGTTTAAAAAAAGAGATCTAGTAAGAGAAAAAGTGAAAATTAGTAAAGGATCACTTAAGACAAAATTAAAAAACATTATACAGGATTGCGACTAGAAATAAATAAGTGTTCATTATAGTAGATTAAACCAAAAAAATTAATACTCGTATATAAGTAGTGTTAGTATTTAATTCATATATTACATACAATATTATTCTTACTTACAAGGGTAGTACTAAAGTAATAACAAAATATCATGAGTTTATATGAATATTACTATATTATGTACTATTGTGTCTAATATTAAGTGAATATGGGGTGAATCATGGTTATGTGAGAGAGCGCTTCTCGCCTTCAAACGTAAAATTTATATAAAATTATAATTTAATTATCAGAATAAAAAAAAACAAGGAGGTCCGCATCGCTAGGCCGGAGTGATGCGTGGAGATGCGCATCTCTGGCCTGAGCGACTCGACCTCGAAAGATACGGTGGCGGCGTCGCTGGCGGCGGAAGGGGGCTGTTCTGCCGACCATATAAAGGTGGGCGACATTAAGCGCCCATCTGGCCGACAGGGCACTGCCTGGCTGCGGTGCCCGGTTGAGGCGGCCAGAAAGCTAACCGATGGTCGCCGCATCTGGCTCAATCCATGGCACAGTGGCAGACGACAGTGGCAGTAGTCGCCGAGCCGTACTACGTTCGCGACGGCTCCACTTGGGCCAGCGACCACAACGGCTTGGTGACTATCGTCGCCAAGCGAATAACTCCTCCCTTCGACAGAGTGCGGAGGGGCCGAGGGTGCGTACTCGTTGCGTTGGGCGACGCTGCAGTTGTTTGGGGTGTACTGTCACTCTAGCAGAAGCCTCGCCGAGTTCGAGTAGCTGCTCACCCCATCACACAAAAAAACACATCCAGGACGACGCGCAGGACTAGCTACGGAGCAAGAAACCACTTCGAGATCCAAAAAAAGTTAAATGGATTAAAAGTTACAAAGGTTTTAAGTGTCCCACTCTTTCGACAACCCTAGCTCCAAGGGTTGATCGACGACCCCCACTTTTTCTTACTTAAGCAAAAAGAGAAAGAAAGACAGGGACCCACGACCTACGCGGTTGTAGTAGCGAGCCGTTCTGGTGTTCAGCTCCCGGAGCGGACGACGCTACACTCTGTGGTCGTTGCGTCCAAAGACGAAAATGACACCGGAGAGCAAGTACTGGAAAGACTAAGAAAGATCGCCAATGAAGACGAAGAATGGGGGAAAGTGGAAAAGATAAGGAAGGCAAAGGATAGAAGGATAATAATAGGGTACAGGACAGAAGAGGAGAGAAGAGAAGGAGAAAGGCCTCACTGTAGAGGGTGTTAAAAACAAGGACCCACTCCTCATCTTGTAGAGCGTCCTGGAAATCCAAAAAGATGCGGATCTGCTCAGCGCGTAAAATCCAGAAACCAGGAGATATTCCGGAGCCTGGAAGCAAAGCAGATCCAAATGTCTGTTCTGTACAGGAAGACTGCCAGGAATCCTCATACGTGCCACGTGGTGCTCAGGGTCTCTCCGGCGGTCTGGTCCCGTGCCTTGGACATAGGGAGTGTTGGGGTACATCCCTAGTTATTAGTTACATCACTAGTTGTTAAATTAATAAAACTCATTCTTTAGAAAATGGTGGACATGTCTCATTTAACAAATTACATAAAATGACCGATAACACTGACAGGGAGCACAACATGGTGTCAGAAGTGGTATTTGTGTCAGCCCCGCCGTTCCCGTCAATGAATTTTACCGGAAACCTGGCAGAGAATTTATAGAAGAGAGAAACCTCAGTAGTTTCAGTTCTCGACTCCACATGGACTAGAGCTGTAGCTAGTAGCCCATGGTTATAACAAATGGGGTTGGTACTCTCCCTATTGAATAGATGAAACGGCTTGCGGTGGCAACAACAAAATTATTTTCTGTTGAGTTGTCAACAGAATCACCAGAAGTGGTGTTCCTTTTGGGTGAAGTAATGAGTGGTGTTTCCTTTTACATACTTGACATTTGTAAATTCGCGCGCGGCAATTCATAACAGATAGATTTTCAGCTAAACAGTTAAAACATAACTTGCTGGCTCGAACAAACTCACGACGTTCGTCACAAGATTTCCTTGCGAACTGTTTACAGTTACATAACTTGTGGCCACCTGCACATAACACACAAGATTTGTTGTGTGACATAAAAAGGTTTTTACAGTCTTGTTACGACTACTGTTGTTGTTATTACTTGATTTGTTAATTTTTGTATCTAGAAATTCCAATGAGCGAAATCTAGACTCAAGAAATGTTTTAAATACTTCAAACGTGGGCAACTTATCACTGGAACCAATGTTGTTTTTCCCATAATTTTAGCGACTCGTTACTACTAATTAAATAAACAACAACAGTGTCCCAAGAACTGACATCAATATCTAAAGTTCGAAAGCCATGTAGGCAATCTATGATAGTATCTAACAGCTTCTTAATGTTATGTGAGGATTCTCGAGTGACAGTGGGTTGGTTTAAGAACCTTTTAAGCATACAATTTGCAAGAACCGTTTGTTATCGTATCTCTTTGTGAGGATTGACCAACATTCTCATAATTTGATGCGGTCACAGGAGTGTGGCGAAGCAACTGTTCTGCTTCGCCCGTAAGATGACCCTTTACATAATACAATTTCTGAACTGTATCTAACAATTGGTTATTATGAATTAAAGACAAGAATAAGATCCCGGAATGTGATCCATTCTGAATATTGTCCCGAAAAGACGGGCAAAAGAAATTTTTGGTATTTAACATTTGACTGGTTGCTATCCCTCTTATTACTACTACAATTAGACATGCTCGTAACATTAAAAAGTTCTTTCAATTCAGACTTA
Organism: Arctia plantaginis; assembly: GCA_902825455.1. Classification (NCBI taxonomy): domain Eukaryota; kingdom Metazoa; phylum Arthropoda; class Insecta; order Lepidoptera; family Erebidae; genus Arctia; species Arctia plantaginis. The sequence goes on along the minus strand of CADEBD010000706.1, from coordinate 3,681 downwards.
TAAGTAAAGTAGAGTTTCTTCTGTTCTAACATACAAATCCTTGGTAAAATAACTATTACTCTTCACATCTGATTCCGTTGCCCGTTCTATAATACTTTTTATGTGTTTTACTAATACTCTTTCCATGGTTCCTCTAAAGATTCTAATCTAGTGGATGCATATGTTTCGAGTTAATCTTTCTTTGGGCGACTTTTTGAAGTTAATGTGACCCTTTTCAATAATAACCTTGTTATTAGTTTGGGACCTTTACTAGAGTTTCCTTTTTATTATAAATATAACACAAACCAAACAAAATAAATAATACTTGAATCTTAGACATCTATCAGCAAATTAGATGCGCAGATGCTAAATAAATAGAACAATTCGACGTTGATAAAACAGAAATCTACTAAAACAATGTAACTCAATCTTTAAAATTAGAAGGTTTAGTTTTACCTTGTTTTAACGTCGTGGTAGCTACCACGACGTTAAAACAAGGTAAAACTATCAATATAAAAAAAAAGTGATCAATCAGGTAACAGAGAAATATTAAAGTTCTACTTACAGTTTGTCCTTTGCACGCACTTCACTGCAATCCAATTCCAAATCACTGCACTCCGATGTGCACCAATGCACTGAGATACGTATACCGCACTCACAGTTTTCAAGAAGGGACCAGTAGTGCCCTCTGTCGGCGATTCATATGGTAAATGAAAAATATGAAAAAATACATGCTACAACATAGAAGAAATTCCAGAAATAAAAATTCAAGTTAGCAAATGGAAACTTAATATCGGCTAATAGAAAAGAAAAACTGATTTGTACATCAAATGAAGGAATTAAAATTACTATCAAAGACTGCCTCATAATGAAAACAGTTGTCACACAATCTGTTGTCCTGTGATGAAATTGAATGAAGAAGGATTTGAGAGTTCAACTTTATACAAAAACATTGATAAGTGGTCCGGGTTGTAAGAGTTTGAAGGTAAAAATATTGGAAAACTATATACTATACACTAAATTTGAATGATAAAAGGTGCATTACTAACTGAAAAGACAAACTCTAATTTATGGCATAGAAGAATGGGACACCTTAACTACGGAGGTATTTGGACTAATCCCACCCACACGCCCACCATTTTTACTCCTGTACACCAAGGATCCACAGCAGTGACCCACGAACACACCGAGTTATGACATTAGGGAAGTCCCAGGAAGAAATTAAACTGTCTTGGAACCCGCAACGAAAATTAATCACATTCCCTCCTTAGCAAAGCGGGAGACAAAATGAAGTAAAATGGGCATACACCCTTTTAAACAGGGAAGCACCACGGCCACAAAATATTACGGGTCCTACATGAGCTATATTTGATTTCTATAATATGAATGGCAGAATCGCCTAAACGCACGGAAATTCACCCTAGTTGACACAAGATCCCCAAAGTATACCGCCCCAGATGTCACCTGCAAGCTATTCAGCATTATATTACGTTCATTATACCAAAGACTACATTTCCAGAGAATAATGATGAGCAGACTGTTCATAGTGATAGTTAGGTGTTGAGCATTGACACAATGGTGACTCGACTAATTTAAATGAATACAGCTTGCTCTTAAAGTTACATGACCCGTAAGAATTGAGCGACACAGTGATCCACCTCAAGCCATGTCCTCGACAACTGTTCGCGAACAGATGGAAAGAATTGGTAAAGATGGCGCCCCTTGGCGTCCCAGCGTTGGTTGCCATTCGTCTATGAGGTCATTATAGACATCGGACTACTGTTGAAGCAATCTTGTAATTTTACCGCGATCCCGCGCGCCCAAAAATCGCATTCCATGTTTTGTTGTGTTGAATAGTACATGGCTGCACGTCTCTGCATCTCGAGATCGACCGGAAGCACACCCGCCAACACCGGCAAAGCCTCAGTGCTAACCGCCTATATGCCTTGCACAAGAATATCAGTGCAAGTCGTTGGCCTTGTTACAGTTTGCGACGGACAGCGCCTACGGTCGCCCTATCGGCCCATACAGGTGCACCATAGCACATAGAACCTAAATAAGTTGCTCCGTATATGATCTTTAATGTATTAAATTATAGACCCCATTGTATCAGTTGGTATCCTTCTCAATGCACAGAAGACAGAAGACACACTCTTTTTAGACTTTTCATTAACTATTTTAATATGTTCGATAAATGGAAAGTTTCTTTCTAAAACTAATCCTAGGTAACACACTGAGGTTTTATTTTTTACAGTAACATTGTCAAATCTAATGCTTGGCGGTGATTTGAGGTTACCTTTAAAAGTAGCTGGAAGGTTTTGTTGGGTGAAAAAGTTAAGCGATTACGTTCCACCCCATGAGATATCAAGTTCAACAACATCGATTGGCTAATCTCTCAAGCCACCGCCCTTAGTATCAGATTCCACCAAGTAATAAGCCATCATCAGCAAACGCGTTCAGAGTAGATCCGGATGGTATTGGTATCGCAAGAAAAATCGTCGAAGCCGATATTCCACAAGTATGGACCTAGCACCGATCCCTGAGGACATCCCATTGTGTAGCCGGTTTTCGTGTCAGGGCGGACTTCTCACCGGCTTACTCAGCGGAGAAATTCACGAGATTACCTCAGGGCGCCATTGTCAAGAACAGAAGGGTGTGCGTGTGGGGCAACCTAAGGGACTCCTCAGAAATAGACAACTTACACCTCAGTCATACATACATGTATATTTCCAATAAATTCAGAGTTACAATAATAAAAAAACATAAAATAGTGGTATATAAAAGAATCCCCGCAGGCGGCGCGCGTCAAGGCCGAGAGATGATGCTGCTCGGAGCCTCCTCGTCATCAATCCAGCAGGGTCACTTCCACACCCGCCCGAGTCAGCTATTTATATTAGGTATAATGGAAAGGTTCAATATTATATTAATAACGTTAACAAGAAGTACGTAACCCTTGAGTTAAGGCTGTCCGCTTGCTTGGTGAGCCGCGTGATATTGCCAGTTTACCAGAGGGTACTGAGAAACTCGATTTCGCACCAGAAGGCCACAAACGAAAGAGCACGCCGTCTGAGATTGATTGTCTTGACCCGAAATCTGGAGCACCTACGAATGGATTAGCACTCATATAATCGTTCAGGTTTCAGAAACAAATGACTACAGAAAATTAAGATTAACTTACCACTGGCGTGGGTACTTAGCACAAAGAAAATATTACTAAAATGAAATTACCAGACAAACAGAATACCACTTAAGATCGGAAGACTAGAATCAGCAGAGTGTCCCCTGTGGCTGAAAGCCGGACTTATATATGCCTCGGTTTGTGAACTTTCTAGAAAGAATCCCTACTTTATCATTTTAAAATTGACATTCAAATTATCATCGAAGTTAACACGAACCAAATCAACAGTAACTCGCTTCCTACCATAACAAGACACTTTTAACACCAATACAATTTGTCAGGATAAATTATTACTATGACTTACCAACAAAACAACGCCATCTAGTGGTCCGATGGCGGACGAAGAACATCAATACTATAGTTACAATCTACTTTGGATAACTCAATAAATGCGACGCGGGGCAATAGATGTCGCTGTTTACAACTCCGTACGCAATACAATATAATAAAAAAATAACTGTTACAATTGTAGGCTTCGACAAAACAAGATAACTGTTACAAGATTATTAGCCCCGACGAACAGA
>CADEBD010000704.1:0-19221 GCA_902825455.1 Arctia plantaginis | reverse complement strand
CCAATTTTTGTCCTGGGTGGGAATCGAACCCACCTCCGGCTTTGCAGTCAAAATCACTAACCACTAGACCAAAAGGCCCGAGTTACAATGCTATAACTTCGTAAAAATGCTACTGGACTTATGACCGCGACCTTGCATTGGTATTGCATTCTTTATATTATCTTAGTTACGATTTTGTATTTAAATTCAGAACTGCTTGTTGATGCATGTTTATAGACGAAACGTGACAAATGACATCGTTTGGTGAAGATTTTTACAAAGTTGTTTAAAACACCACGTTTTATGTTTCTTCATAGTTTGTAAATATTATTTTACAGTATTGTATACTAAAAGGCTACATTAATCTATTCATTTTAAGTGCTATATTCATTGCTTTATTTTCGAGGAATAAATGTTTTTATCGTTGTGCTTAATTTGGATTAGAATAGTCATCTTTTGGCAAAGTTCATACAAAGATAGGTAAACATACACCCACGTCTTTATCGCCGAAGGGGTAGAAATCACATCAACAGCCTTTAATAGTCCACTGCTGAACACAGGCCTCCTCTTAGAAATCAGGTTTTGGGTTACTATACCACGCTGTCTAGAGGAGTTGTAATAGTGTCTGTTTCAAGTTTTCCTTCTTTATGCAGTGTCTTGCGTAGTTTACTCCTTTACGACACCAGCGGTATGAATAGGGGTGGTGACATTTCGTATTATCGTCAACATATGAAAGTCTATACAACTTTCTAAAATAAATCATGAATCCAATCGACACAAATGAAATAAAGAGCGAATAATTTGCTTAACAATATATCTTATGACATAATTATTTTTGTATTTGCATTTTGCATGAATAACTCTTTATATTGAAGTCATTAGACTTTGCCCATATGTTTGAAAAGCCTGTATAGAGCAAACATTCTTCGCTTCGATATGACAATTCATTGTTGTCTTCGAAATAAAACAGTAATTTACAATTACAAAAGAGGTTCTACCAAAATAATTAATACCTAAAAGGCCGGCAACGCGTTTGTGACGCCTGAGTTGCAGACGTTCATGGGTGGCGATAGGCACTTTACATTAGGTGACCCGTCTGCTCGTCTGCCCCCTCTAACAAATAGTCCGTACAAAGCGTTAATCACCACATTCAGACTCAAACTTGCATGAAGTACGAACTCTAACTAGCTTCTTTCAAATCTGTGGAATTCTAAACCTATTTTAGAACGTATATGGAAGACACAAAAATTCATCGGAACTGAAAACTTGAAATGTATTAAATGCTGTTTCATGTGTTTTATCTGAATAACTTTTAAGTTATATCTGTTTAGAAGATTATGTTTGTTTTTAGAATTCTTTAAATATTTTCAGGAAACAATTATCCAGAAATAAATACAGATTGCGAAGGATATCTAAATTGATAGGCGAAATTGAACAATTCGTAAAATGCAGTGAAAAAGTGGGTAATATAACAGTGTTTTTAATTAACAGAGTTTTAACTGGAGCATGCAGACTCAGAGCGTGATCCTATCTTCCTTCTTCTGGGGCTACATCATCCTTCAGATTCCAGCTGGGGAGTTGGCTGGTAAATTTGGAGGAAGTATTCTGGTCACTGCTGTCATTGTTGGAAATTCGGCGGTGTCTTTACTCGTACCCTTGGCTGCGTATTATGTAAGTATTTTATTTCTGTGATAAATTATAGCGCTATTTACATAATTTTGTAGATGGGCTGAAAGCAGATAGCTGTTTAATAAGCTTTACGTTCCGTTCATTTAGCTAAAGTTTCAACCATGTTGCAAACTATGTGTCTGCAAAGCTTGCTGGCTCTGTAAATTGCGTACGATGAAATTCAATTAGTGCCTGTGTCGAGTGTCTGTTCTGCAAATGCTGATTTTACTACTATTTATTTTAACATAAACCATTGCACTGTCTATGGATTTCATCAGTCCATTATCTTTTTACTGTCCTTACTTAGATTAATGCTATTACGATATTAAATAAAAGCTATCGTAATGATAAATTCTATTGAGAACTGTATTAAAAAAACTATTAGATTTATCATTCATTAATTTCAATATTATTATTTTATTTAATGTTAAATTTATATACAATTTATTTTATATTTATATTTAAATACCTAATATAAGAAGTCACATTAGTTTTGACATGAAAAAAAAATAACACGTCCTTTTTCAGAGAAATTATTGGTTGGAACATTTTTTTTTGAACTTTAAATATTTAAAAGTAACGAAATTATGCTCTCCTTTTCAGGGAGGCTGGCAAGCTCTTTGTGCCTGCCGCGTATTACAAGGTCTTACCCAAGGTTTCTTATACCCATACTATGCACTCCCTAATAGGGAAAATGGGTACCACTAGAGGAAAAAAGCAGTTTAGGAACCCTTGTCTATGGCGGTAAGTTATGAATATCGGCAATTAAGATTCTTTGAAGGCACTTTGTTTACGTAACGTTACGTAAAGGTACGCATAGCATTACTAATATTAGGGATTAATTAATGAAATTGCCGATTTGTACTGAAAAATTAAAACTCATTTTTTTCTAAGATGTAACATATTTATTAAATATTTACCCTCATTATCTGTACATTGCTGTCATCTAAACGGAAGTTCATTTGTGCCTTTACGATAGAACTCTGGGGATCTAGATCTAGATTCGACAAACTGAGTGAAAGCATTTTGTACTGCCTCCTGGGAAGATTTTTTTTATCACGGAAAAAATTGACCAAATCACGAAAAAAATGGTAGTCCGTTGGAGCAAGGTCTGGGGAGTACCGAGGATGACGTATGGTTTCTGACTGCAGCTCCTCTAGTGTTAAAACGGGCTCTCATGCAGTGTAAGATCTTGCGTTATCATGGAGCAATAATGGTAAAGATCGATTTACGAGACGAGGCTATTTCATTGCCAGTTTCGCCATTATTGTTTTTGCTTGACCAGAACTGAGAAAGCTATAGTAAATAATAGAATGAAGAGACCACCAATGAGTTACCATTACCTTTTTATTGGTAAGCTTTGCTTTAGGGCACTGTTGCTACGTTTGGCCTGGGATCAGCTCTTGCATTTTCGCGTACGGTTATTGTAAACAATCCACTTTTCGTCACATGTCACAATTCGATCCAATATTCCTTCATTTCTGTACTGATTCAACAAGGCAACGTGAGTTTCAACACGCACTTCTTTCTGCAGATCAGTCAAATCATATAGGCATTTTTCATATTTTTTTATCATATTATAAATCATATTGATTTGATGCAAATGAGTCAATATTGTAGGTAGGGTAACGTTAAACCATGTCGCTAATTCCTGGGTAGTTTAACTTGGATCGGCTTCCACCATCTCCTTCAATTCAGCGATATTTTACTGTGTGGTCTTCCACGTGGTTAATTTTTCAAGTCGAAGTTACCATTACGAAAGCGTTTAAAACAAACACTCACGGTGCGTTCATTAGCAGTCTCCTTTCCAAGCGCAGCGTTGATATTGCGAGACGTTTCTGCCGCGTTGGTTCCACTTCGGAACTCGCATCCAAAAATGACACGGATTTTCGAAGTATCTATCTTTTACGTCTAAGCGGAATAAAAAACAGTCGCAAGTCGGCAGTTGCACATTTTTTTTAAATAAGAACTTCATAGGTATCACGTGAAAAAAGTTTCACACGAAAATCTCATAACATGAAGGTTTTATGTCAATTCAAAATATCTATTACAATACAACGGACATTATTATACTATTACCCCTATTATTATACTAAAATTGAGAGCACTAAAACAATTTCCAGGTGTTTTGCGCTTACAACTCTATCTCTCTGTAACTCTTTTATGGACGGCGGTAGTCGTTTTCTCTCAGGTGACTCGTCTGCTCGTTTGTCCCCTCTTCCATAAACAAAACATGCACACAGACTGTTTGATCATGAAGATTTCAGTTTTAACCTGACCCTATTATCTGAAAACACATACATACAAATCTTTTTGTAACACAGTCGGCTAGGGTTACTAATCTCAGATTAGTAATATATCATTTGTTTTTTTAATAATTTAAAGTATGACAAAGAAACTTATAGTTTGCCTGACTCCGTGTATGTTGACCTATTAATGTTTTTAAGAAAAGAGCGTACTTCTTCCTAAAAGGCCGGCAACGCGTTTGTGACTCCTGAGTTGCAGACGTTCATGGGCGACGATAGTCACTTTCCATCAGGTGACCTGCATGCTCGTCTGCCACCTCTAAAAAAAAAAAAATTTTTCATAATTTGACAGTTTCGAATAATTACTAAACAATTTTGTAAAACAAATATATTTAATTTCAAATTACAAAAAGATACTATTTTTTAGGGGCTCAGCTCGGTACTGCTCTGCAGTTACTGGTGTCGGGCTATATAGCTGACTATTGGGGTTGGCCAGCTATCTTCTACGTAAATGGAGCTTTAGGCGCAATCTGGACAGCAGTCTACGTCACATTCGGGGCTGACTCCCCCCAGTCTTCTAGAATGATTAGTGCTGAGGAGAAATTGTATATCCAGACCTCCTTGAAACAAGTTGGTGTGCAAAAGGTAAGTTTTTCTGTTATTATTAAGTAGTCTAAAACATCATGATCAACATCTGGGCTACCTGCTTCACTCCAACCCTCATAGGAATTGGAGTCGCGACAATTTATTTATCTATCTGTATTTACTGGATTACAAATTACCAAATTGTAATTAAAATTAAACATGTCCTTTAAGTAATAAAAAAATCATGTTCCTGAAGTTTAATCTACAGACATAGTATTTTAACCTTTTGCAGATCATTCATGACTTATTAATAAAAATAAAATAATAAAAATCACGGTGAGCAAATCAAACTTACATTTGACTGGTTTGATCTCTGTACATCATGGGTAACAAATATATTTAGATTATTAAAGTTATAATTTTGAAATTAATTTACGAAAAAATTATAATTGTTAATTTTTTTTCAGAAACCACAAACGCCTTGGAGAGCAATCTGTACGTCACTACCGTTCATAGCGCTTATCATCACACACTGTGGACAAAACTGGGGATTCTGGACACTGATGACTGAAATGCCTTCGTACATGAAACAAATTCTTGGGGTTGATATAAAGTCTGTAAGTTAAATGTAGTCTGTTAGATGATTTGCTGGATTAATTTTTGTTTCGTTAACCTTGAGCACATTTCGTGTATTCATTCGTTTTTTTTTATATAAACAGAATGGTGCGATGTCAGCTCTACCGTATTTGTCGATGTATCTGCTGAGTTTTCCCTTCGGATTTATTTCCGATTATGTACTTAAGAAGAAAACTGTTAAGCATTAGTGCTTGCAGAAAAGTATCTAATTCAATAGGTAAGAACTAATTAAATAGGAAAGAAGGTATCTAATATACCAGACAACCCTGGCTTTATTAGGTACTAAACAACATATGCCTGTATTTTTTTATTGTTGTGTTGTTGATCTTAGCAGATAGCAACATAGTGTTGCTGTATTGTAATAACTTTTTTAAGAGGAATGGGGATTTGCCGTATATCGTCATGTTCTTGTAATAAAACTGGTTTAGGTAGCGCAAGTCATTGAAGCCGTTGAACCTAGTTGGCAAGATTTTTAGTCATCATCATCATCATCAATAACCATAACAGCCTTTAATATTCCACTGCTAGACATAGGCCTGTCCTTAGAAAGGAGGTTTTGGCCTACTATACCACGCTGGCCAGACGGGTTGGTGTAGAGTTTGTGTCAAGTTTTCCATCTCTTTGCAGTATTGTTGTCCTGCGTAATTTGCTCCCTTAGTCAGTTCTTACGACAACCATGGGATGATTGAGGGTGGTGACCATCCGTATTCTTAATCCGTCAATACACGGACATGACGGACGGACAAGATTTTTTGTACATATTTTAATATTAAAATATTCTAATCACGTTTAGCTTCCTTTTAAGGCCTTACCTTTTATCTGTTAATGGATCATAAGGTCTTAGAAGATAGAAATAGGAAGTGAAATAGAAAAAGCATCGACAAAAAGCGATTTGTTATTTTCTTTCACGGATGGTGTAGTGGTTTAAGCGGTCGCCACGCCGCTTCCTACGACGCCGAGTGATGTGGGTTCAAACCCCACATGGGACGGCACTTTGTGTGATCCACACAATTGTTGTTTTGAGTCTGGGTGTTCTTTCTAAAGTCCCCAGCGACACAGGATATATTCCTAATGCGGGTGTTGTCGTTTTTTAAATTATAAAAAAAAGGAAGTATCTTGTTAGGTGTACAATGATGGTTTATTTTCGTACAAAAATATGACTACTTAAGTTTATCAGCAATTCAAAATAATATTTTTTCAGGTTTATGGGGTCCGGCTGTATCTTTAGTTGGGTTATCTTATGTACCAGCGGGTAATATCAAGCTTGCTGTAGCACTGTTGACCCTAGTTGTAGGTCTCAATGCTGGACATTATACAGGATTTATGGTACGTATATCTCAAGGTTATATAATACCTGTTACAATTATTTATCCTCTCACTTGAAGATACACAAACAAACTTTCCTAAGTTACTGAGAGTAACTAAACTAAAACTAAAGTATTTTAAACCAGGGATTACCAAACTATTTTGGGCAAGAAACCCCGATTCTAAAATGAACGGATTCATCAGACCCCCATAGCCAAATTACTGCACGCATATCGACTTGTTAAGTGTTTTAAAGTACGACAATGATAATTCCTACTAAAATATTAGTCATTCTTCTTGATTGTTTTAACAAGTTGGTAAAGTTTGTCGATGGAAACTGATTTCGATCCCAAGGGGTCGATATCGACCACTTTGGGTATCCCTGTTTTAAACTGTATGACTATTACTTTTATTGGGAAATAGTTGTTTATTAAGTCCAAGATAACTAAAAGTTAACTTTTGCAGATCGTTCACATCGACATGGCGCCGAACTTTGCTGGTACATTGATGGGTATTACCAACTTTTTCGCAAATATCATCTCCATAGTATCTCCGCTCATCGCTGGACTAATATTGGAAGACGAGGTAAGACCACATACTACAAAACTGTTTTGGTTAGTGAATTTTCTAAAATTGTAGTAAATTGATCATTGTTTAATAAACTTTTAACCAGTTCTAACAAAATATACTTGAAATAAATAATATCCTTAAACCCTTAAGCCAAAAAAGACCCATAATATAACTCATTATCTACTTAGATTGATTTTGCTTTTCGCATTCACCTCCTACTAGCTAATAATAATATGACTATTTTTTTTATTCGTAATTCGCGGTCTTAACCGAATATACGAATATACGCATACAATAAGCATTGTAAACAAACGTTCAGCTAGTAGAAAAGTAGTCATTTTAAGAACCACAGAAAAGGCATTCCACACATTTGGAAAGAGGACACCGGAGTGAAACCACACTCTCAAAAGTGAAACCATGGCCTAACAGCAAACTGGTGTTAAGCAATACAGACACTGGAGATCAACAGCTTCCTCCTGATTCTAGCAGAGGGGGGGGCGGTCTCAAAGTGTGGAAATGCACTTCTTAAGTTGCAAGTGTCGGCGGCGGTAGTCACTTACCATCAGGGCCCCCGTCTACTGGTTTGCCCGTTATGGCTTTATTTTAAAGACCTCTCCCTCAAATAACTATGTAAATTAAAGCATATTTACTTTTAAGAAACATTAAGTTACAAAACCTCTCCGATATTTTATACCATCACATAACGATTTCCAATAAAGCACTGAACCGCTTTCCCTCATCAGGTCAAATTTAAAATGAAAGAGATTGAACCCTCTAATGGCCATAAAAATATGTCTGGTAGGTGGATTGTCTGTTTTTTATGTTCGCCAATTAGGTTAGGTTAAAAATTAGACATACGTAATTGGCCTTTAAATAAAATTACCATTATTTTATATTTATGACCGTAATAAATTCGTAAATTAATTGGATCTGTTTACCCGCGGGTGCGGATTTGATTTTTTAGTATAACATAGTAATTCTGTGGCTACTTTGTTTAAGCTCAGAATCGTGATCCGAAGTAACCTTCATCGATGAACTGTTTGCTGAAAACACCCTCCTTCCGAAGTCAGTTCTACAACTAATAGTTTCCCTAAATACTGTTTGCCGATGGTACTCTTTCTCAATAACCCCTTGAAAGAAACAATTGTTGAGGGTTGCACTATGACATCCTTCATCCCATGTCGTTTTTATAATTTCACCAAATTGAAACTGTTATTAAAACATTGCAGGACTTTAAATTCCACTATAACTATTCGTACGTAAGATATGTCTTGTTTACTTGTCTTATTATGTAAACTTTCAGTGCCTATAATACTGTATTTTCTTGTAAGATAGATTAATTTCATGTATGTAAATTGTGTATTAATTAATTTTAACAACCGACTTCGGACGAGCAGCGAACAGTTCATCGATCAAGGTTAATTCGAAATACGATTCTGAGCTCAATTTGAAATAATGATCAACAAATGTATTTTACTGGGTTCCTTAGCAAAGCATTATATACAAAAATCATTTAAATAAAAACTAAAGTAGATGTACAATATTATTTTCAGACTGATCCTTCTCAATGGAGACAAGTATTTTACCTGTCATCCGCGGTATACATCGGTGCTAATTTGTTCTTCGTGATATTCGGCTCCTGTGAACTACAGCCATGGAATACTCCCAAAGAAAACCCCGAAAAAGGTATTTTTCCTTATATATTCATTCTTAGACTTGACTGTTTACTAGTTTATGCATAACTCTAGCAGTAACTCAAACATACCGGCTTGCAACTGCAGACTCAGTCCTGACTTTTCCTATGCTTCCATCCAAGACTTCATCATCATCATCATCAACAGCCTTTACTAGTCCACTGCTGGACATAGGCCTCTCCTTAGAAAGCAGGTTTTGGCCTACTATGCCACGCTGGCCAGACGGGTTGGTATAGAGTTTGTTTCAAGTTTTCCTTCTCTTTGCAGTGCTGTTGTCCTGCGTAGTTTACTCCCTTAGTCGGCTCTTAAGACACGCACTGGATGAAGAGGGGTGGAGACTCTCTGTATTCTTAATCCGTCACCACACAGATGGACTTACGGTATCTCTTACCCTAGCTGATGGAACTACCCTATCTGTTTTACTCACGCCAATTTACTTAAACCTTCTTCCTTTGTCATGTTCAAAAGCGATTAGGTAGCGAAAGGTTACGCATAAAAGAAACTATTTGCAATGTTAGTCGTTACACCAGATCCAAACTAAATTGGAACGGGACGAAAAAAATGGTGAAACTAAGAAATATATAACGGTTTCATTACTCTGAAAGTTAACCAACGTGAATACCAGATATGGTTTGTTACGTTTGCTTGTCAGTTTGATGATATTATAATCTAATTTCCAAAATTTCTAACTGCAGATTAATTTATTACTAGTACAACACTGTGACAGTACTCACGTAAGTACGTACTTAATAAAGTTAGTTTGATAAGAAAACTTGAATAGAATACTACGACTCGGCTTCATTTTAATTAAAAATCAAATTGAAGTTAAAAAATACAAGGATAAAAATGTCCAATGAAGACTCTTTTATGTGTTAAATTTATTACTCTTCGGACGCTTGTTCAAATTGCTTCAGGTATTTTATGAGCTACAATCATTGAGCTACAAGGTTTTTTCAATATGTTATTTTAAGCGAATTCCATTTTACACGTAATAACGTATCTTGTATGTCGTCAGATCGTCGTGTTTCCTCTCTAATATATTTTAAACATTGGTGCAGATCTTATTGTCGGTTTAATTATTGATCGAGTTGACTTCTAAATTCTAAGTAGTACCATGCGTAAGAGATTTCTTTGGTCGATTTAAGTTTATGCGTCAAACAGAAAAATCTAGATCGTCTTTTATTATTTCCTACCGAGATAGAAGTATAACCGTTTCTTTGCTATATTTTGTAGGTTTTTTTTTTCATACACATTTCAAACGCAGCCGTCTTATCCTAAACTAGGCAGAGCCTGTGCCCAAACTGCTGATAAACATACTTATATTTTTAAATACATACATATTTTAGATAAAGTTCACCCAGACTCACAGAACAACTGAATTGAATATTTTTGATACTCATGATAGTTATAGTAGTATTGTAGTATTTTTTATTTTTATTTATTATGGATCACCAACAAACAATACACATTTCTACAGTAATTATAAAATATACAAAAATCATGCCTTATAGGCTATCAAAATTAACATAAATAAAACTTGTACCATTCTAAAATAAAAAAATAAAGGCATAATAATAGAAAAATATGAAAGAACATGAAAACTATTAGGTAAAAAAAGAAGCCAAGAAGCCAAGATAGTGGTAGTATGATATTACAATTGCTCACTTTGACACTGCTCTCAATAGGAATTAAGATGATAAAAATCCTAACCATAGAAATAATGAACGAAGCAGACAAAGCAAACATCAAACGAATGAAGTGGATGAATTTATTTTGCTTTTAACGATTGCTTATAGAATGACGAATCACACTGCACGGATGGCGTAGTGGTTCAAACCCCACATGGGACGACACTTTGTGTGATCCACAAAATTGTTGTTCTGAGTCTTGGTGTTCTTTGTTCCTTTGTTTGTTTCATGTATGTTTGTAAAGTCCCCCGCGACACTGGATATTTTACTAGTGCGGGAGTTGAACTTCGCAGTTTCGAAGTAATACTATCATTTTTTCATCTTTACTTCCTTAATTAAGTCTTTCGTGGCAGGAATACGTAGTAAAATAGTAATTAAGAGACTAAACCTTCACGCACATTTCTTTTACCTCAACGAAATGCTACAGACGACGAGGTACCTCACCTCGTAAAGAAATGTGCATGAATGTTTGGTCTCTTTATTACTGTTTTACTTTTTTATTTCTTTCTCTACTGTTTTACTACGTATTTCTGCCACGAAAGGCTTAATTAAATCACAGATAATATTTTCCTTGACTGTAAATGTTATTTTGTTGTGTTTTTTTTTATCTTAGAGAGGGCAGACGAGCAAACGGGTCACCTAATGGAAATTGACCATCGCCGCCCATGAACGTCTGCAACTCAGGAGTCACAAACGTGTTGCCGGCCTTTTAGGAAGGAGTACGCTCTTTTCTTGAAGGTTTGAAGGTCGGAAATAACGCAGACGATGACCGGTTCCACAGATTGGTTGTGCTGGGCAATAAGTGTCTCAAAAAGCGCACACTAGTGGAGCGTCAACTTTCCAGTATAAAATTTTGAAATTTAAATAAGGGAAAAATTTCAGAGTATGAAATTTTTGCCATGTGGAACGATGGCAGAAATTTGCTGCTGGTATTAGTCCGAACAATTTCTCGGAGCACTCTCCATGATATAAATAACAATAGATAATTCTAACACATTTTTTAATTTTGTTTCAGAAACACAAAAGAGGATCGAAAAAGTAGTTTAAGGAGTAAATTAAGTTATATCAATATTTGTAAATTGTGTAAATAGTTATATTATACGTTTATGCTAAGTAAACAGTGTCTTTTTTTTTTTTTTTTTTTGTTTTTTACGTGTGGAAATCCCCTCGGACCGTCACCCCGCCGGGGTTCTCGTTTGGGGGGGCGGTGTGTCGGACTCGAACCGACTAAAACCATACGGTGTGCCCTCTTTGCGCTTCCAGTTTAGGAGGGGTCCAGGTAGTTATCGCCTTCTGGAGGGCGAAATCCGCTCTCCGCCTGGAAGTCAGCCACTCGCCGATAAACTTCGGCGAGCACTTCCGCCTCCAAATCCCACGGGGGTGTTCCGGCCAAGGCGCAAGCCGCCTCGGTGGACACCGTGCGGTATCCGCGTATGGCTCTGACCGCCAATATCCTCTGGGGGCGCCAGAGGCGCGCCCTATTCGGGGCGGTCAGAGCCGCCACCCACACCGGTGCACCATAAAGCGCCATGGACCGGACAATCCCCGCGTACAGCCGCCTCGTGGGAACACTGGCCCCGCCCAAATTGGGCAAAAGTCACCCTAGGGCGGAGGCAGTGTCCACCAGATTCGGACCAAGCTGTCGGAAGTGCTCGTCGAAGAGCCACCTACCGTCTAGGACCAGACCCAGGTACCTCATCTGGGCCCGGACCGGTACGAGGACCGAGCCGACCTCGATAGAGGCGCCGGCGGGTGGACCACGACCGGGCCCATGAAATAATAGGGCCACCGTCTTATCCAGGGCCACCCGTAATCCCAACGCCTCAATGCGCCCGACCACCTGGGAAACTCCCGTGGCGGCCAGGTGCGCCGCCTCCTGGAAGTTAGCCCCCCGGGCCGTGAGTAAGGTGTCATCCGCGTAGCAGATTACACCCAGCCCGGGGGGGAGACGCCCTCGTAGGGCCCAGTCGTACCCGATGTTCCACAGGAGAGGTCCTAGGACAGACCCCTGCGGAACACCGCACGACATGGCCCTGCGTCTCAAGACGCCATCTCGGTCCTCGTACATGACGGTTCGCTCCTCAAGATAGTCTGCCACCAGCCGCCTCAGGTACTCCGGCACTCCGTGGTAGCGGAGCGCTTCCCTGATGCAGCTGAATGGCAGACTATTGAAGGCGTTGGCGATGTCCAAGGACACCGCCAACACCACTCCGCCGCAGCTCACGGCCTCCTCGGTCACGGACCTACACAGGCCGCACGGAGGTCCGCCAACTCCTGGGACCACCAGTAGACCTCCTTCCTTGGAGGCCGACAGCCTGCGTAATCGCATCGCAGAAGCGACCAGCCCCCATGTCGACCTCCTCGGTCGGGGAGACAGCCAAGAGTGAATAATGGCCGCCTCCTCTAGTAAGTCCCTGTCGAGCTTGGCGACAGCGCACCGCGTGACCCCTACTGGAGTCCTGGGACCGGGAGAGCTCGAATCGGATGTACAAATGATCCGAGAGCGTCTCGACCTCTTCCAGGACACACCAGTTCCTTACTCGTGCGGCGACTGCAGGGGTAGCGAACGAGAGGTCCACTATCGACCACCCCTGCTGTCGCACGCACGTGTTGGTGGAGCCTCTGTTCAGCAAACAGAGGCCCACCGACGCCGCCCACTCCTCGACGGCTTCGCCCCTGGCGTCCGTCGCAGGGGAACCCCACGCAATGGACTTTGCGTTGAAGTCCCCCAGCACGAGGACGTGCCCAGACACTAGTCGCCGCATCGAGGCCTCCAAGTTGTTAAGGAAGACCTCGGGATCGTTCAAACTCCGGTTGGGGGAGAAATATACACCATAAATGGTGATTCCCCCCAATCGGCGGCAACATATCCAGTACCCTTGTCTCTTAGCGACAAGGGCGGGGAATGAGCCGCCGTGGAGCCGACGACTGCCACGGCGCCGTCCCGGTCACCCATCCAGTTTGGACGGGGAGGAACAAAGTAGGGCTCCGCGACTACGGCAACACCTATCGACCACTGTGCCATAGTTTGCAGAAAGAGATCCTGCGCCGCAGCACAGTGGTTGAGATTCGTCTGGACCAGGAGGTTGGAGACTTGATCCATTACTGGATCGTCTCTACAACCTCCTAAATGGGCGTCGACTTCGACGCAATATTGACGTCGGGGGTAGCCTGGGTCGGCAGGCTAGCCCTCGGCGTTTGCCAAGAAGCGCGGGGAGGCTTGCAGCCCCCCTGCCCCATCATGTGATTGGCGGGCTTTTTGCCTGCCTCACACACCGGGCAGTGGGGGGCGGCAGAGCACTCTGCCGCCTAGTGCCCGGGAAGTAAACAGTGTCTTACTTTAACCCATAAGCTTGTTCCTCCATTTTACACGTCTCAACTGTTAGGTAACCGATACGTCTATAAACAATTAGTTTGTTCTGGATCTTTAATAATAGTAACTTCTGATCCCAAACTAGGCAAAGCCTGTATTATGGTAACCAGACTGCTGATAAACATACTTATATTTTTTAAATACATACATATTATAGATAAATTACACCCAGACACAGAACAAATGACTCATCACACAATATTTGTCCTGGCTGGGAATGGAACCCACTACCTTCGGCTTAGCAGACAGGCCCTCTAACCTCTACACCAACAGGCCCGTCAAGTGGAGGACTACTTTTCGAGAGAAAGTTGTGCCAGTGAGAGGATCTACACTTCAATGCAGCAGATCGTTCAACTCCTTGATATGGGGTGCTGTAGAATCCGAAACCAGTCGGTTATCTACAAAATGTATAAATAAATACTATCGTAAAAATAAATATAGTTTTAATATATTTTTTTATAATATGTTATCTCACAGATAAAAAAAAATAAAACTCCGTTTGCGAAAGGATCAGAGGGACGGAGATACTTTGCTTCCGTCAAATTTTCTTTGAAATCAAAGTGAAAAATGTCGTACACTTGGCTAAGTATGATTAAAATAACAGGCTAAGTATGATTATGATTATTGATGAGGAAAAAAAAACTACAACCCTAATTACCCTCCAAAATGAATTACGTTAACAATTAAAATTCAAATCAACACAAATCATGTTATTTGTTCCTTGGTATTGGATATTTTACAAATAAATATTTCAATCGAAGCAAATATTTTTCTCAACATGAGATATTTATTGAACAATACAAACATAAATTAAAGTTCTTCAAACAACTTTCTCGGCTTTTTTCTCAGTACCTGAAAAAAAGAAAAGAAAAATACTGCTATTTAATGAGGCTGATCATGTAAACAAATTAAGAAGATTATTATGGAAAAGTCGAATTATATAAATATAATTTAATAAGCATTTTGATGTTTCTGGGGAAAACATGATTTTTAAAATTTATATGTATCTTAAGTTTTATCTTAATAATATTTCTTTAACTTTTAATTATAAGTATGCATGCACGCAGCAAGCGCCGTATTATTAAAGAGTTCTTTTATATTTATAAGCCATTTTTTTTACTTTTTGTAAGCAAAAAATGATTCAATGTTTATCTATGAATTACTATGTGAAAACTCTAGAGGGAGTAGGTCTTGGAATACACAACACGTGGACACAGAGGGGGGAGGGGTTAAAATTCCAAAAAGTGGATCACGTAGTATAGGTACGTTCCCTAATAAGAATGTAGCACTCACATCACATCATCATCAACAACCTATGATAGTCCACAGCTGGACATAGGCCTCTCCTCTGAAAGGAGGTTTTGGCCTACTATACCACGCTGGCCAGACGGGTTGGTATAGGGTTTGTTTCAAGTTTACCTTCGAGTCGACTTTTACGATACCCACGGGATGAATAGGGGTGGTGACATAACGTATTCTTAATCCGTCACCACACGGAGTACTCAGTGATATTTTTTTAAAGGAACTTCGAGCATTACAGGACACGTGCTCAATTCATTTATTCAATGATAGTTCTTACATCGTTAGGACGTCCCTTTATTGAATCTTACGACGATAGATAAATAAAAAAATACATATGATGATTAAATAATTAGTTTTGGTTTTACTCACTTTCTTCAGATTCTTTGAGCTCGTTCCATGCCTGCCTCTCACAACTGCCGAATATTATGAAAAACAGATTTGTAGCGAAGTATACAGCTGATGATACATAGAACACCAGACGCCATTGAGAGGGATCCGTCTGGAAATAATACATTTATTTACTTATTCATGCTTCTTTTTGATTTAAACATTCATGAATTTTTATGATTCAAGCAAATAAGCGGCGGTATCCTAGTGGTTAAGGCATTCGACTTGCGATCAAGAGGTCGTGGGTTCGAATTCTGACCAGTACACTACTGACGTAAACCCACTCCTAACACAAGCAATTTAGCTTAGCGGTATTGGTTAACGGGAATACCAGTAATTATAGTTACTAGTAGACCTTTTTAAAAGAAAAAAAAAAGAAAATTTCAAAAATTACCTCATCTTGTAGTATGAGGCCAGCAACAAGTGGCGATATGATAGATATAATATTGGCGAAGGTATTGGTGATGCCCATCATTGTCCCAGCAAAATTTGGTGCCATATCAATGTGTACGAGCTGTTAGAAACCAAAATTTAGGTTTAACGAATTTATTCTCAAAAAGACAAAAAAACACTTACCTACATGAGAATACAAAATAGCATATTATTATTCTAATGGTTACCGAAACAGTGTTAGGTATTTATAGCTTAAAATTTATGTGATTTCACAGCCAGCCAATATAATTTTCAATTTTTTTCAAAATTAGTAAAGTATTGTAATCTTATATATAAAATTCTCGTGTCACAATGTTCGTTCCCGTACTCCTCCGAAACGGCTTGACCGATTCTCATGAAATTTTGTGTGCACATCGGGTAGGTCTGAGAATCGGCCAACATCTATTTTTCATACCCTTAAATGGTAAGGGTGACCCATCCCTAATTTTTTTTTGTTTTGCAATACAACGTTTGCCGGGTCAGCTAGTTTACTCTAAAACTGCCGCTGCTCACCGAAGTAAGTGGTGAAGTGATATGTTGGTATTTAACCGACTAATTCGGCTTTCTATCACAAGGGACTTGAACATGATCTTTCAACTAGATTACCTATTAATAAGTTGCTACACCAAGTTGTTTATTCTTCGTTTGATATGTCAAATGCAGTCCGAAGACGTTTTGTTCACTCTTTATCGTATATCTCTGGCAAATGGAAATAGTGGAATCTAACACAATTACTTTTCACCTTGCAAAGTACAGTAATGTTACGTAACTATTATCCGTGTGGTGACGGATTAAGAATACGGAGTGTCACCACCCCCATTCATCCCGTAGGTGTCGTAAGAGCCGACTAAGGAAGCAAACTACGCAGAATAACAATACTGCAAAGAGAAGGAAAACTTGAAACAAACCCTATACCAACCCGTCTGGCCAGCGTGGTATAGTAGGCTAAAACCTCCTTTCTAAGGAGAGGCCTATGTTCAGCAGTGGATTACTTGAGGCTGTGAGCCTCCAAAATGGTGATACTCAGACTTTCATCAATGCCTGCTAACATAAATCTAAAAAAAATCTTACCAAATATCCGGTATATTGACCAGCATTTAGACCCACGACGGCTGTCAGCAGTACCACGGCTAGGGTAACGTTACCTCCTGGCACATATGATAACCCTATCAATGCAAACGCTGGACCCCAATAACCTGGAAATCATAAGGGAAACATTTCCATAATCAGTGTTAGTAAAAAAAAAACACAAATGGTAATGACAAATATTTTACTAATTCCCAGAAGCACAAATAAAATATAGTTTTCTATCCATAAGAAGAATAAAAAAATAAAAGAACGAGAAAGAATGTTAAATTTTATAACACAGTTATTTTATTTTTAAGTTATTTTATAACAGTAGAAATAATAATTTTAACTTAGATCATGATATCTCTGGCGAAGCGAGTTTTAAAAGGCAAAGTGGCTTACTAACAGTCGGGTAACGTGTAATGTAAGTTTTTGATGTAACATTTTCAAATATTCCATTTTTGAAATAACATCATAAAAAAGACCAAGATTTAGTTTTTTTATTTGAACGGTACATTTTGTGCGTGGACTCCAAAAGAAAATACAACGTCTAAAATTTGAAAAATACTTAGTATCAATTGGTGTACTACATACCTATGGTATTAGATATTTTCCTCGCACCGCTGGTACTGACCCATTTCTTCTTGAGAGCGTAATCTGACATGAAGCCAAACGGGAATCCTAGCACATACATTGCCAAGTATGGAAGAGCTGACATAGCACCATTCTGTTTATATGAAAAAAAAACAGAAGACATTTTAATTTTAAAACCGAGTACACATCACATATTGTTGGTAAGTATAATATACAACGAGTCAATAAGAAGCAAAAGATTTTGAGCTCACGATAGGTTCATTAAAAATAAAAACGAACAAATAAGAAAATCTTTAAAAACAAGAGCTTTCGACAGCAATCGAATTAGTTTGATCCTTAAAGCTACTAAGCATTTGAATTCAATAGTTATAAACAAAAACAAGAAACACAAATATTAGGAACCATCAGATCGATTAATTGTGCAGTGTCAAAAGAAATAATCTTACCTATTTACGTGTGAGTTTGCATTCATATGGATGCAAACTCACACACAGGCCCTTAACTCCATTAAAAGCTCAATGCAAACTCACACACATTCTCTTAAATCCATTAAAGTTCTAGAAAGTTTGTAATTACTAAGAACAGTTATAATTCGTATATCGATTAATCTATATAATATATAAAAATGTTATGTTGGTTTGTAAACTCAAAAGTGCTGCACTGATAGAGCTCAAATTTTAACAAAATATACAACAAGCTCCGGTGGTTTTCATCTTTTTTTTTTAAACCACAATAAGTCAATTATTTTATTTAAATTAATACGGCACATGCTATGAAACAGACCATTCTTAACTCAATGGCATAAAATGTTTTTTTTTATTCATTTTATGGAATCAGCTTAATAATATTCCTAAGCAATGTTAACCTACCGCTTTAATATCGACTTCAAGGATTTGCTTCATATATGAAGGCATTTCAGTCATCAGTGTCCAAAAGCCCCAGTTTTGTCCACAGTGAGCAACCATCAACGCGTAAAACGGCATAGAGGTCCATATCGATTTCCAGGGAGTTTTCAGTTTCTAAAAGTCATAAAAATATAAATTATTTATTTAAACTTAATGCAAATATTGTACAAATTTGCACTTGATGCCATGAAGCATCCAAGTCGACTTTAAGGTGAAGTACAAATATGATGCGGTAGGTGCAAAGATGAAATATTAAATTAATTATAGTTCATAGTTTGGTAAATATAAGATAAACCTACATTAGACATAACTTAAATATATAACTTCATTACTATTTCCATTATTATACTTACATAGAAGTTCAGAAGTATATAGGTACAATACATGCAAACTATATAAATATACACATATATAAATTTATTAAAAAAATTAAAGACCACTCGTGCACTAGGAATGTAACCCTGTGTCGCGGGGGACTTGACAAACATACATGAAACGGATACAAAGACCACCCAGACTCAGAACAACAATTTGTGGATCACACAAAGTGTTGTCCCATGTGAGGATCCAACTCACAACACCGTGCCATTACGCCATCCGTGCATATTACATTAAAAATCTACATTGGGTCACACTTATCTCTACTTATTTTTGTTTCAAGGACAGGCACTTATATTCGCTTTGTTACAATGAAAAGTTATAAACAACTACAAAGAAACTGATACTATACTTTTCTGATCTCTAACTAGTAAGGCACACTACAGAAAAATCATAAGGCAATGGACCTGA
>CADEBD010000703.1:0-15764 GCA_902825455.1 Arctia plantaginis | reverse complement strand
AACCCCCCACCCCCCCCCGGGGTTTGGGGGGGGGGGCACTCGGGCCGCCCCCCTGTAAACGGGAGGGATCCGGGAACAGTGTTTTTAAGAATCCGGACCCCTCCTAGCGCCACCCGCTCTGATGGGGGCCCGCTCGATATTTTCCTCTCTTTAGGCGACGTCCGGCAACGGGACGCCGCCCCCTCGCGGCGGCCAACAATGGGGGTGGGGGGGAACCCCCAAACCCCGCCCAAACCCGGGCCCACACTCAGGGGGGGCTGAGCTGTGGTAGGGGGGCCTCCGCCGCCCGGTTCCCCGGGGCGGTGGGGCCCGAGGAGGTCGTCCTCCCGGGCCCTTTCCGCCGCCTCCTTTCCCGGGGGAAATTCTACCTCGCAAAGGGTTCGACCGGGGTTTTAAAAAAAAACTGTCGCCCCGGCCCCATGGAGCGTATAGGGCCCGGTAGCGAGAGATCCCCCGATGACTGCAGTGGGGGGCCCGGCGCTGCGCCGCCGCGGGGCAGCCCGCCAGGTGTGCGGGGCCAGTCCTCCCGCAGTCGCAGGGTGGGCAGGGGGGACTCGTTCCCCCCCAGCAAACCTTGCAGGTACTTCCGAAGCAACCGTGCCCAAAAAGCACCTGCGTCAGTCGGAAGGAAAGGGTCCCGTGCTGCCGCCCTGCCCACCGGCGTGACCGGCTGGGAGCCCCCCACGGCGGCGAACCCAGGCGGGGAGTCCCCACCCGGGAAGCCCAACGAGCCATCGGGCTCGGCGAGCGGCTTCGGCCCCCCCGCCCCTCGGGCGGAGGGCGAATTCCCCTCTCCCCCGGTAGCACCACTCGCCGAAAAATTCGGCGAGCCTTTCCCCCCCCAAACCCACGGGGAGTTCCGGCCAAAGCGCACGCCACCCCTCGAAACCCGGGGCGGTTCCCAGCTTTCCCCCCCCCCGGGCCCGGGGGCCCCCCCCCGGGCCCCGACAGGGGCCCCTTTCCGGGGAAAAAACCCCCCGTCGCCCCTTGTCCCCCCGGGGGCCCCTAGGGAAAAGGCCCCCAAAAAACCCCGCCGAATTTGGGGAAGCGTGGGAAACCCCGGGCCCCCCCGCGGGCCCGGCCAGATTTTTTGGGGGTAAAATTTGGTTTTGGGGGGGGGGGGGGGTGTCGGGTGTTTTCTGGGATAAAGGCCCCCGGGCCCCCAAAAAATTTGGGGGGGGTTTTTTTTTTTTTTTGGGGGGGCAAAATTTTGTTTTTTTTTTTTTTTTTGGGGGGGGGTTAGGGGTTTCCTTAAAAAAAAATTTTTTTTTTGGGTGGGGGGGGGTATGGGGAGGGGGGGAAAAATTTTTTTTGGTTGGGATTTGGGGGGTGGTGGGTTTTTTTTTGGGTTCCCCGTTTTTAACCCAAATTTTTTTTTTTTTTTTTTGGGGGTGCCTTTTTTTTTTGGGGGGGTTTTTTTGGGGTGTTGGGGGGGTTTTTTTTTAAATGTAAAGGTATTGGGGGGAAAATTGTTTGGTTGTTGGGGGGTGGGGGGTTTTTTTGTTTTGGGGAAAAAAAAAATTTTTTTTTTGGGGTTTTTTGGGGTTGTGGGGTTGGGGGTTTTTTTTTTTTTTGGGGGGGGGGGGGTTTTTTTTTTTGTGTTCCCCCGTTTTTTTTTTTTTGGGGGTTGGGATTTTAGTTTTTTCCCCCCGGGTTTTTTTTGGGGTTTTTTTAGTTTTGGGGTTTTGGGCCCGGGTTTTTTTTTTGGGGGTTTTTTTTTTTTTTTGGGGGGGCCCCCCCCTTTTTTTTTTTTTTTTTTTCCCCCCCTTTTTTTTTTTCCCCCCGTTTTTTTTTTTTTTTTTTTTTTTTTTTTTTTTGGGGGGTTTTTTTTGGGGCCCCCGTTTTTTTTTTTTTTGGGGGGGGTTTTTTTTTTTTTTTTCCCTTTTTTTTTTTTTTTTTTTTTTTTTTTTCCCCATTTTTTTTTTGATTTTTTATTTTTTCCCCGGGGGGGCCCCCTTTTTTTTTTCCCCGGGTTTTTTTTTTTTTTTTTCCCCCGCCCCCTGTTTTTGGGAACCGGCCCCGGCCCCCCCCTCCCCCCCTTCCCCCCCCGGGGGGGCCTTG
The DNA here is from genome assembly GCA_902825455.1 of Arctia plantaginis. NCBI lineage: Eukaryota > Metazoa > Arthropoda > Insecta > Lepidoptera > Erebidae > Arctia > Arctia plantaginis. The sequence goes on along the minus strand of CADEBD010000703.1, from coordinate 13,703 downwards.
TCCTCCCCGTCCCCCTACCCCTCCCCCGGGGGCTCCCTTTGCCCCTCTTTCCCCTCAACCCTTCCCGGGGCCTAAAACCTTCCCAAAGGGGTTCCCCCGCCCTTTTTCCACCCGGGTTTGGGCCCCCCCTCCCGTTCCCCCTCCTCTCCCCGTCTTTTTTCCCCTTCTTTTGGCCCCAAATCCCCAGCCCCCGGTTTTCCCCCCGGCCCCCCCCTTTTCCTCCTCAGAAGCCTAATCCTTTACGTCTCCACGGTGACCCCGGGCCGACTGCGCGTGTAGGGCCCTCCGGGCACTTTGTACACCCGCCGGGGGGTCCCCCCAGTTTCCTGGGCCCAAACCATAGACCCCCTTTCCCTTTGGGAAAGGCCGACGACCCAAAAACGCGGGGCAGGGCCCCGCATCGCTTTCATGCGTAATCGCTTTGGGGAAAGCGGCCACCCCCACGTCGACCTCCTCGGTCAAAGCCTGAGGGCCCAAGCCACGAGTGAATTAGGGCTGCCTCCTCTAGTAGGTCCCGGTTCACCCCTGGCAACACCCCAACCGCGGAAAGCGGGTAAAGGGCCGCGCCACGTGCCCCCTTTACTGGAGCCCTGGGTCCGGGAGAGCTAAAATCGGTGCCCAGGGGGCCAGAGCGTCCAACCTTTTCCCAAGGAAACGCCATTTCCCTTTTACTCGTGGGGCCCGGGGGGCAGGGGTAGCGAACGAGGGGTCCCCCTATGGGCCCCCCCCCTCCCTTTTCGCACCCACGTGTTGGTGGAGCCTCTGTTTAGAAGACAGAGGCCCCCCAGGGGCCGGGGCCCCCTCCCTACGGGCCCGCCCCTGGCGTCCGCCTGGGGAACCCCACGCAATGGACTTTTCGGTTTAAATCCCCCCCGCACCCAAGGGCGTGCCCCCGCGGTAGTCGCCGTATCGAGGGTCTCCAAGCTGGTCAGGAAAACCTCGAAGTCGTTCAAACTCCGGTTGGGGGAGAAATAGACACCATATATGATGATCCCCCCCCACTCCGACGGCAACATATCCAGTGCCCTTGTCTCTTAGGCGACAAGGGCGGGGAATGAGCCGTCGTGGAACACGACGACTGCCACGGAGCCGTCCCAGTCACCCATCCAGTTTGGACGGGGGGGACCAGAATAGGGCTCCGCGACTACGGCAACAACCTATCGACCACTGTGCCATGGTTTGCAGGAAGAGATCCTGCGCCGGCGGCACAGTGGTTCAGGTTCGTCTGGACCAGGAGGTTGGAGACTTGATACCATTACTGGATCGTCTCTACAACCTCCTCCATGGGCGACGACGTCGGACGCACGAACTATATCGGAGGCAGCCTGGGTCGACTGGCTAACCCCCGACGTCTGCCGAGAACTGCGGGGAGGCTTGCAGCCTCTCTGCCCCATCTGGTGATTGGCGGGCTTATTGCCCGCCGCACACGCTGGGCAGTGAGGGGGCGGCAGAGCATTCTGCCGCCTTATGCCCCGGTTGACCGCAGCGGAAACACAGTCCGCCGCAGTCAAAAACAACTGTCGCACTTGACGCGCGGTGTGTCCCGATGCTAGGCATTTGTAGCATCTCATCGGTCTCGCCGCCAGGACTGTGATCCTGGCGCTCACGAAACCGATGAGCAGCCTGCCGGCGTCGGCCAATACTTTGGCCGACGCTACGGGACAGCTGACCCACACGGCGCCAAGGCCCTCCTGGGAACCGGGGCGGATGGTGGCCGACCCTGACGTTTGTCCGCGCTGCACCCGTCTTCTCCCGGATTACAGCGCGGACATCTTCGGCTCGTCACTGAGTCGTCCAGGCCCGAGATGGCGCAGTTCCGCGCACTTGGTAGGCCTGGCGACCCTGACACCATCTGTGGCTGCAAATATTCCCCGCAGCTTCTCAGCGAAGGAGTCCGCCGTACTTTGGCGCCTTCGGCCCCAGGGAACTCGAGAACTCGAGCTCCCGTCTGGGCGAGGCGCATCCTGACCCCCACCGTCCAAACTCGTTGGCGAGGCTGTCCCGGGCCTTCTTGAAAGACGGCCGCATAGGACAGCCCGCCGTCCGCCGCCTCCGGGGACACGTCCCAACTAACAGCCGCGGTTTTGGGCGCTGCAGCTTCCGCGGCCTCTTTGCAGAGGCCGTTGCCACCGTGGCGAAGGCTGGGCTTGGGGCTGCTTTTGGGCACGCCTTTCTGGGCCCGCCTTCGGGACTTCTTGGAGCCCCTCGCCTCCTGCCAACCCTCGTTGGAGGGGGGCAGGTGCGGAGGGGGGCCCGGCAGGGGTGTCGGAGTGGGGAGCGGGAGGGAATGCCACTCACCGCTCCTCGGCGCCGTTTTAGGCCCCGTCTTGGCCGGCGCCTGGGGATGTGCCTTGGCCGGCGGCCTTAGCCGGTGCCTTGGCCGGCGCCTGGGCCGGTGCCTTGGCCCCCCTCCTCGGCTTTTGGGGAGCCGATGGAGTCGGGGCAGACGCCGCCGACCGCGTAGGAGACGCGGCCTCCCACTACGGGGAGCGCGGTCGGAGCGGCGGCCTTAGGCCGCTGTGCCGACGCGAGCGGGGGGCGCATAATCGGCGCAGGGGGCAGTCTCGGCCTCCAGGCCAGCCAGGGCGTCCGTCCAGCATATTCCCAACTGCGATGAGGATTTCTCGCAGTTGGGAGTTCAAATGCCCCTGAGTTGGTGGTAGGGGCAGGCTGGGACGCGGACGGGGCTTCCCGCTTCGGGGAGGTTCGCCTGGAAGCGGGCGAACTGAGCGCTCAGCTCGTTCACGCCGCTCCGTCAGCTTGTCGTTGGCCACCTGCAGGCGAGAGACGTCGCCCGCTAGGCCCTCCACGACCTCCGACAAAGCGGAGGAGGAGTCCTTAAGGGCCCTCACAAACGAGCCCTTAAGGTTCACGGATTTGGTGGCCACCTTTTCGATGACGGCCACCGCCGCTTTCGCCCTCTCCTGCACGGACACGGGAGCCTGGGGGGCATTTCCCCCCACCGGCTCCCGAACCTTGAGCAGGAGATCCGCGATCTCCTCCTCCGCTACGGCCTCGCCGTCCACCCGTACGCTCCTGTACGACTCCGCGTTGGAGAACGCGGAGCCTGACGGGATCGCGACCGAGGCCGGTTTGCGCGCCCTCCCTCGGCGGCTGCTGGCCACCTTTGGTGGCAATCATTTCGCCGGACGTGTCGGTTTCCACGTCCCCTGAGCGTCCGCGTTTCCGGCTGTCGCTCCGCTCCGCTTCCATGGCCTCCGCGCCATCCGATGAAGCGGCGGATCCGGAACGCAGCCGATCCGATGCTCTTCGGCTCCCAGTGACCAGAGTCAGACTGACCTCTGGGAGCCCCATCGAGATAGGCGTTCCCGACACCATCTCGCCCTCAGTGGACGACCCATCCGCTCCACTGTTCTGCTTTTCCTTCCTTCGCTGTGCTTCCTTTTCCGTTAGGCTTGCCTTTTCGTTGGTTGTTTGGTTCCGATCGTCTTTTTGGTTTTTGCAAATTATCCATAGTAAATCCACGAGTGGGGGAGAACTAAGAGGTCCACCCGGGCAGAGATCCCCCATTACCCGGGCAAGCGTAAGTTTTTAACCCAACCGAGGGGTCCGCAGGTACCTCGGCTTGGAGTGCGCTCGCGACTGAACTTCCCATCAGCCATGCATCCCCTGGCCACGCACCAGAACACGGGATTCGGGGAATTTTTTAGAGAGGTTATCTTCCTCGCGGTCCGGGCGGTTAAGCCAAGACCCTCGCCCCCGATCAGAGCCGCGAGACTTAACCACAGCGCTCTTCTCGGGATTACGATATGCCGACGGTTGACAGGGAGACTACGTCCCCCTGCCTGCTCGGTGGTAGTGTGAGTACACGCCGAGCCCGTCCTCCTTTCTCCACCGCTATCAGCGGAGAAAACTGTGGCCCCTACAGGGCCCCGCCATCAGGTTTTTTACCGAGGTTTCCTCCTCCATGCTCCGAAGAGCGAAGAGCCAGCAGGGCAACCGGCAGACACGCCCACCCTGCTGGACCAGGCCTTGCCCGAGAGCCGATGAACGGCTGCCTCTTCTGCTAGAATATTGGCCGCTGGCGATAATCCTCTCCTCCAAGAGGACAAGGAGGGAACAGTACCATCGCCAGCGTTTCCAGGGTGCACCACGAGGAGGTTTTCTAGCCCAGCACCCCAGATTGAAGATATCCTATCCCAACCCGACGCTGAGGTGTTTTTTAAAGATTTAATTATTTTTCTAATCTCATCCTCGTCAGTAGGTAACATTATCATTGAATTTAGTGGGCTATGTTTATACCTGAAATTACTAGCTAAGTCATTTTCATTTTCATTTAATCTTGATAATATGTCATTAGCAAGTGACTTGCCCACATAGGTAAAATATCAAACCGAGACTATCCCGGGGAAGCTGCGGGTTTCCCCGCCTATCGTTATAGTACGAGTATGTTGCGGCCCGATCGCATTTATTTACGTGATTATTTATGAGCGTAGACGACGCTATCACTTCGTCCAAACCCGGAGCTCGCGGAGTATGCAGTGTACCCCTCTAAAGTGGGCAAGTTACCCACTCCGCGAAGCCAACATTCAGTCAGAACGATGACGTCAAATTTTAAGTCAGTCATTGTTAATAATACTCGGAGCTGGTCAACATTTTTTTTAATGCTACGGATGTTAATATGAAACAGCCTGATAGCATGGTTCACATAAGGAAGGAATAGTAGGCAGTCCTCTGGTCGGCACTCATAAGAGTTTGTGAGTTCAAGTGAGTCTAGTTCTGTGTTGATATTGTTTATGTTGGCCATTGATTATAGAAGTAGATGTCAGGTGATGCCATACAGCGCGTTAATGGGGTGTATGGATGTAGTAGTGAGTGAGTGATTAGAGTTGTGCTTGTATAGTATGTAGGTGCGGGAGGTGTGATATGTGTGATTTGGATGTGTGTTGGTAAGTGTCATTGATTTGATCCTTTAAAATTAATTTGATAAAAAAAAATTACAAAACAATCTTACAATTGTTTTTTAAAGATTTGTGCTGATGACAGACATGGATATTGACACGGTATTTAAAAAGAGAAAGTAACAGTATAGAAAAGTTAATAATGTACCATAAGTTAGTCACAAGTTTTTCTTCAAGTCCAAGAAACATTGTTCCGAAGAAATCAGGATTTTCTTGTCGCCTTGTTCTTTACGAAGAAAGATTTTACCGTTTGAAGTCCAGCAGTATTTAAATTTGTTTAGTTTGGCGAATTCTTGGGCTGCATGAGAAAGTTTCTAGGAGCTCATAGGAAGATAGTCGTCGTTTTCCTGGGATGTTTATCAATTCTGTGTTGAGCTTATCTTCCACGGTTTTCTTTTTAATGTTAAATTCGCGAACTGCTGCCAGAGTGTTCGACTTCATTTGGACGGTCTGGAATTCCACAACAATCGGGCGAATCGAGCCATCCTTACCTGGTAAATGATATATATCTCTTAACTCCTTTATAGAAATTGGAATTCCGACAGCCTGACCAATGTTACTAACAGTGTTAGTGAGATCTGCGTGGCCAGTTTCCGAAATTATTGAAGACTGGGAAACTGGTCCTCATCCGAAAGGAGGGGCGCCCGGCGGACTCACCGTCCGCCTACCGGTCCATTGTGTTGCTTGACGAGGTGTGCAAACTCTTCGAAAGGGTGATTGCATGGCGCCTCGTCAAGCATCTTGTCATAGTGGGGCCGGATCTGGCGGACAACCAGTACGGTTTCCGTCAGGGGCGGTCCACCGTGGATGCGATCATGCGCGTGAAGGCTCTGGTGGAGAAAGCGGTTTCCCGGGGCGAAGTGATGTTGTCGGTGTCCTTGGACATTGCCAATGCGTTCAACACTTTGCCCTGGAGTTGCATCAGGGAGGCGCTCGTGTATCACGAAGTGCCTCTCTACCTCCGCGCATAGTCGGGGCATATTTGTCGGAGAGAGCCGTCGCCTACCCAAGTAGGACCGGTCTCGGTACACGTGAAATGTCGTACGGTGTTCCGCATGGGTCGGTGTGACAGGGCCACTCTTGTGGAATATCGGCTACGACTTGCTACGCGGACGACACAGTCGTGACGGCGCGCGGCAAGACGCCGGGGTTGCTCAAGTCGTGGAGCGGATCCAGCGGCTGGGTCTTAAGGTAGCTCTGCACAAATCTGAGGCCTTGTTCTTTCATGGGCCTCGGAGGAGGCCACCTGAGGGATTCAGCCTCATGGTAGGAGGCACTCGCATCGGTATCGAGCCCTCGATGAAGTATCTGGGGCTCGTACTCGATGGCCGATGGGACTTCGGACATCATTTCCGAGGTCTGGTCCCCAAGTTAATTGGGGCAGCGCGTGCATTGGCGCGGCTGCTGCCCAACATTAGCGGACCCGATGACTCCTGAATGACTCTACTCGGGGTTGTGCGGTCCATGGCCCTTTATGGGGCCTCAGTATGGGCGGAGGCCCTAAAGGCCAGCAACGTCGCACTACTGCGACGACCGCAACGAGTACTGGCCATCAGAGTCATAAGAGGGTACCGCACAATCTCCTTTGAGGCGGCGAGTCTCCTAGCCGGAACTTAACCATGAGACCTGAAGGCGAGAGCCCTTGCGGCTCTGTATCAGTGGCGAAAGGAGGCGCGGGAGCTGGGACGGAGTCCTGAGTCTCGAGAAATCGAGGATCAGAAATCCCAGCTTCGCCAGGTCCTCGTGGAGGAGTGGAAGGAACGACTTGGGCAACCGAGCGCTGGGCACGCTGTTATAGCGGTGGTAAGACCCGTTATGCTTCCATAACGGGTCTTACCACCGCACTATTGGCTCGAGATGCATCACGGAACCCTCTCATACCGGTTGACGCAGGGGATCACTGGGAAAGGATGCTTCGGGGATCACCTGTGTCTGATCCGCAAGGAGCCAACGCCTGGGTGCCACCACTGCGATGGCCGGACCGTGGACACGGCGCTCCACACTCTAGCAGAACGCCTGGCGTGGGTGGAGCAGAGGCGTGACCTCGTGGCGGCCCTCGGGATGGCAGGTCTCTCGCTCGGTAACATGATTGCGGCCATGGTGCGGAGTGAGAATGCGTGGAACTCCGCCGTCTCCTTCTTCGAGCAGGTTATGCTTGCGAAGGAGATGGAGGAGCGAGATCGGGAGAGGTTCAGAACCCTCCCGGCTCGCCAGGCCCGAGAACATGCCAGGTACCGCAGACGGCTCGGGCGTCGGAGGTCGCAGAGCGACCTCCATCCTCCATAAGTGCAGGCCTGTGGGTGACAGGTGAGGCCATCTGTCACTCTAGCAGAAGCAGGCCGAGGTGGCTGATGGCGCTACGCGCTACGGAGCGCGCGGGCCCTTCGGGTCAGGAAGGGAACATCTGGGTTCCCACACAGGAGGCGTCATCTATAAGCCGTAGTTGGCCCGAGGTACGTCGGGGTACTAGGGCTTTTCTTTCTAGGGTATACCTGGTTCCCCGGCTACTGGTACGCGCTACGGGCGGTGTGTTTGTGACGCGCTGTGCCAGTGACTTTAGAACGGTGTAGTGCGTGTGCGTTATTGACTACACATAAACAAGCATGTCAAAATGCAAAGGATGCGGTAAATACATAGCACAAAAAGACATTACTAAATGTTCTAATGTCAGAACTATTACCATCGCACATGTGCGCTCGCGGCTACACCAGGGGTTAAATCTGTCTCGCCAAAATGGATTTGCGCGGGCTGCAATGTTGTCTTAGCAACCCCGCCAGCTGTGGCGGAGGCATGTGTGTCACCGCAGCCGAGTAATTCACACGGCGCCCCGACAAGTAACAACTTGCCTAAGGATTGCAACCAGTGGATGTAAGCTTAATACTTAAAGAGATTCGTATCTTTCGTGAAGAGATTAATGTTTTGATATCGGAATTGCGTGAGTTTAGAGAAGAGATGTTAAGCCTTCAAGCAGAGAATAAGATGTGCAACGATAGAGTGGATTTACTGGAGAAGAGAGTTGGTGCCTTAGAGGAGAAATCGGATCAACATTTGTATCCCGACCTCACAACATTAGAGACAACCGTACGCGATTTAAACTAAAACTGAATGAGCGTGAACAGGAATCCTTGTTAAATGACATAGAGGTTTCTGGGGTACCCGAATCGAATGGTGAAAACGCAAAGCAAATTATAAATATGATTTCCATCAAACTCGGCATTAAGTTGGAAGAACAGGACGTGGTATACGCCAAACGGGCAGGAAACGGACGTAGTAATTATGAGGAAAGCGAAGAAAAGGCGCCTCGGCCGCGCGTCATTGTCGTCCGCCTTACACGACGTGAAACGCGCGAAGAGCTTCTGCGCAGCGCTCGGGTACGACGTGGCTTGACCACGAAGGATATACAGTTAGCTGGGACTTCACGCCGAGTTTATATAAACGAGCGTTTAACGCAAGTTAATAGAAAACTATTTCACAAGGCTCGAGAGGCTGCTATGCACCATAACTATAGGTACACCTGGACCAAAGAGGGCTGTATATTAACTCGGAAAGAAGACGGAAAACCCGCTAAACGTATACGATCCGAGTATGATATTTTTCAGATTTTTGGATGACCTACAATTTGTGCCGAGTTAATTTAATTAAGATAGTTGAGTGTCAAATGTTATATAGGTATGTTGATATTATTTTAATTTTTATATTGGAAACTGATTACTGCTTATACACACTATCAAGAACTTTACATTATAGCTTATATATATATATATATTTGTAAAATACTCATCTTCTACTATGTTTATTTACTATCTTGTTTTATCTTTTTAATTTATGAACGTGCTTGTTTATGTGGATTACGTGAAATAGTTCCTAGGCTTATGTTATCTATCCTATTTAAACATAAAAGCGCAGCACAAGGGTGTCCTCTGTACATGAATAGTTTTCCTGATCTGTTCAAGTTAATAAAAACAACTATATTTTTCTATAGTCGTAGATCAAATCTATCTAGCATATTATATTTATATTTGTGTAATAGACATGCATTGTTACAAATCGCGCTTGGCCTATATCATGTATGCACTGTATTATATCCGAATGTACTCACCCGCTAATAAAAACTGTTGGACATATAATATCAAGATTTTAACAATTACAGTAATAGTGATGTCTTTGCATGTTTTTGATGGCTCCTTAGTATCTAAGAGTTGGTCATTTTAATGCGGGTTCATTGGGTACAAGACATGAGGAGCTTAGGAGAGACATAAAATAGATTTTATTTCTATCAACGAGACGTGGTTGAGAGAGGGTGAGGAGGGGAAAGCACCCGCATTGCCTGGTTACATTTTGAAGCACATCCCCCGTTCGGCAACAGTCAAGCGTGGTAGAGGCGGTGGAATCGGCTTTTATATCAAGCGGGAAGTTACTGCTCGCAGACACTCACACCCCGTAGACTCATTACACTCCTCAGTGGAGCAAATGTGGTTTACTACCAGCGTGAATGGAATTAAACTAGCTATAGGAACTGCATACCGACCTCCCTGGCTGGATGTAGACCTGTTTCTGGACGCTCTCACGTTTTCTGTGAACTCTCTAGCTCATTGCGACGGAATGGTACTGATGGGTGATTTTAATATTAACATGTTAAATGAATCCGATGCTAAGACCGACAAACTGAAAACATTCTTAAGCTATCTAAGTTTAAAACAAATAATAGATACACCTACGCATTTCACACCTAATAGCAAGACACTGATAGATATTGTTTGCACTGATGTAGAGGTTCAGTCGTTTTCGGTGGAGTACATTCACGACCTTGGGGCCCACGCATTCTTGATCTGCGATCTCCATATAAAAATGGATAAAGCAGCGCCACAAACTATATCGTTTCGCCCATTAAAAAGCATATGTAGGAAAAACTTTGACGAGGACACCTCGCGTCTTGATTGGCACAGTATAACAAGACTGTCAAGCGTGAATGAAATGGTGACATGTTTCAATGCTAATATCAATACTTTATTTGACTATCATGCACCCAAAACTACAAGAAAAATCAAGGAGCGGTCGCATCCATGGGTTACTGACAATATAAAATATATGATGGTTTTAAGAAACAATGCACATAATCAATTTTTAAAACATAAAACGGAGAGTAAAAAACAATATTATAAACAACTTAAATCACTTGTAAAAGAATCGCTGCATAATGAAAAAATAGCCTACTACAAAAACAATGTAACAATAAAAGCGTGTTAAAAAAAAATGACCCTAGGACTTTATGGAAAAGCTTGAAATTAACTTTAGTACCACCAAAAAGCAACATGTACCTACCGTCACACTTTAATGACCCAGATAAAATATGCGACTTCTTCATGAATGTCCCGGGGAAGGAAGTAGTTAATATATCTGACCTTATGTCCTACGAGTATTCGCGCTTTAGTGAAGCAACATTTACACTGGAATCGGTTCCATGAACTTCGGTCGCTAAAACCCTCCAAGGATTAGTTTAGATATGGTGCTCCTCACTATGCCACTGGCGATAGAGGCTGTTACTAGCATCGTCAATAAATCTATTCAAACATCTTCTTATCCGGAACTGTGGAAAACCGCTGTAATACGCCCACTACCAAAAAATAGCTCACCAACGGATATAAAAGATTTGCGACCGATTAGTATGCTTCCCGTTCTTTCAAAGGTGTTGGAGAAAATCGTTAGTTCCCAGCTCGTAAAGTATTAAGAGAAAAATAACATTCTCCCTGATACGCAATCGGGTTTTAGAAAAGCTCGTAGAATAACCACTACCTTATTGGCAGTGACGGACGATATCCTGTCAGCACAGGACACCGGCATGTGTACGCTGCTGGTGTTATTGGACTACTCTCACGCCTTTGACTCCATCAATGTTCCACTGCTGCTGTCGAAGATGGCTTACTACGGCTTTGATGGGGGAGCTATTAAATGGTTTGATAGCTATTTAGGTGGTCACTCTCAATATATTGAGATCAAGCAAATAAATGGAAACACAATATGCTCTAGCTCGAGATCTGTAACTAGAGGCGTGCCCCAGGGATCAATATTGGGACCTATTTTATTTATTATGTACTGTTCCGATGTGGGTCGGCAGCTGCGTCATTGCAAGTACCATATGTATGCAGATGATACACAGGTCTATATATCGTTCAAGCCCCCGGACTACGAAACAGCACTTCAAAAATTAAACGAAGATCTAAATAGAATTGTCGATTGGTCTGCTCGCAATTCTCTTGTGCTCACTCCTCTGAAAACAAAATATATGCTGTTTGGCACCAAATCCCAGCTAGGTGCCATCCCACGTAAAACACGTCCTGTTGAAGTAATGGGCGTGCCGATTGAGCGAGTTTATGAAGTTCGTAACTTGGGGATAATAATGGACGCTGACTTGAGGTTTGAGAACCACATCTCGAGAGCTGTTCGTGACTGTTTTTATAAACTAAAGGTCTTGTACAGGGCGCGGCCATTTATAGGTGAAGAGCTGCGAATACTTTTGGTGGAGAGCCTCGTCTTACCTCGACTAAACTATGCAGACACTGTATACGGTCCTCGACTCTTTTCTAGAACAGAACGCCTGATACAAAGACTTCAAAACGCTTGTGCCAGGTTCTGTTTTACCGTACCCAAAAGGGGTCATGTCACCCCTTTTTTTAATAAGCGCAACATTTTAAAAATGCATGCGCGTCGAAGGCTTCATATGGCAAGGCTCCTATTTGGCGTAATTAACTTCCGTACACCGTCCTATTTATTTAACAAGTTAAAGTGGACATTTAGGCACAACCAAAATATGAGTAGAGAATGCTCATCGCAGCTTTCAATACCTCATCATAGGACAACTGCCTTTAAGGGTAGTTTTCGTTACTCTGCGTCGAAATGCTGGAATAATATCCCTCCTCCCATAAAAAGAAGACCAAGTGCGTATTCTTTCAAAACGAAATTGAAGGAATTTTTACTGGAGCATCAGAAGGATTTCGAAGACGTCAGAGTAACTCTTAGCGTGGTATAAAATGGAGTGCGTACCATGACCTTGGATACCGTGCTGTGCCGTATCTCACCTTATTTTATTAATAACTAGAAATTATTATATCTTTACTATCATGGTCATTATGTCTTAATTCAATCAAATTGTTATCCAATTAGTCACTCATTATATATTTAAATGTTTTCCTATTAATTAAGTTATTATGCAATCACTATCGTTCTCGGAATATTCTCAGACCAATATTTCTTTATAGCATGCTATACTAGACTATCATAATGATCGAATATTTATTCTATCTAACAGACACGCGGACAACACCCTTGGGCTGCGCTGAAAACCAGCGCTAGGTGCATTGCGCCTAGCATGCTGAGTCGTGGTCCATATTGGTACAGATGTATTTTATACATGTCTCTGTTTGTTTGCTGATTGTTACATATTTATATGTAACAATCCCGTAAAATGTGCCAATTAAAGTATTTTTCTTTCTTTCTTCTTTCTTTGGTACCTGGAGACGTCGTGCGGTTTTTGGTCGGTTCGAGTCCGGCATAATCACCCACTGGTGGGTGGTTCCGCACAGAAAAAAAAAAGTGTTAGTGAGATCTTCACTGTGTTCTTTATCTTTCGGAGGGACATTTCTTACTTCAATGCTAGATGATCGAGATTTGAATTGTAGATCTTGCATTTTTCTTTCTTATTTCTCCAAGCACTTCCGTTGTTCTAGCCTTTCTTTTTGCAGGCAGTTTAGACCAGATTTTATTTCCTCGTACTGCTTGTTAATAAAGGACATTGAGGCCACTATTTCGTCGTTTGAATCCTTAATTTTAAAGGTTTGTGTTTTCAGCTCCGAAATTTCGGTGGAGATTTTAGCAATAAGCGAGTTTTGTCTGGCACACATGTGATTTCCAACCATTCAACAGCGCCACCATTTCTTGCTTGAGATCGTGGTCTTCTTCTCCAGGCGATTGGGTATGGCGTGGGCGCTTGTTTCGGTTTATATTTACAAAGGAGGCGGCGCTAAGTTGTAAGGAATTCAAAACCGATTCTGACTGCGTATGGCCTATAGTAGATGTGATAGGTGTTTTAGGGGGTGTTCGTTGGAGCGACATTTTAATCACAAACTGTGCCGTAGATTAATGTAGATGGTAATTAAAACGTAGTTTTAAACAGCACACTAATAAAGGGCCCTGGTACAAAATGCATATAAAACAATATTAATATTTTGTTGCAAAAGCACACTAATAAATGCCCACTCCGAGACTTGATAGTGGTTATGTCGCGTCCAAAAGGGCGTAAGTGCGCGGTATAGCGCGGCTCTTAAGTGTTCGCCTCAATTGTGTTTTAGAACATGGTATAATGGGTATGCAAACAAAAGTTTTTAATTCTTATTCGGACCACGATCTTTCACAAAAAAAAATTGTTGCTATTTACTCAAAAATAGATCAAGATAATACTTTAGCCTCGGAGGTAGAGACTAATCATTGGGCAAGAAGAAAAGTTCCCTTTGCGATAATAACTTCAAACCAATTAACAAGCTTCAAAAGGAAGCCAGCTCATCTGCATCACCCGCCAAACTTGCAACAGAGCTTGCAACTTTCAAAAAGTTTGTCCTCGAAGCTCTGAATAACATCCAACAGCAGGTACAAATATTGGCTCAGTCTGCAGACAACATGGAGATGCGCAGCAGGAGGAAGATGCTACTGCTTCATGGTGTGCCCGAGGAGAAGAGTGAAGACATTGCATTGGTGGCTGGTAGGGTCTTCAGTGAACATTAAGGGGGA
>CADEBD010000702.1:0-22180 GCA_902825455.1 Arctia plantaginis | reverse complement strand
AAATTTGGTTAAAAAAATTTCCCTTTTTTCCCTTTTAAATTGCCCCTTTTTTTTAAAAATTTTTTTTAAAAAAAAGGTTTTTGGGGCCCCCAAAATTTTTTTAAAAAAAATAAAAAAAAAAAATTTTTAAAAAAAAAATTAAAAAAAAAATTTTTTTTAAAAAATTAAAAAAAAATTTTTTAAAATTTTTTTAAAAATTTTGGCTTTTTTAAAAAATTAAAAAAAACCAAAAATTAAAAAAAAAAAAAAATTTTTTTTTTTAAAAAAATTTTTAAAAAAAAAAAAAAAAAAAAAAATTTTTTTAAAAAAATTTAAATTTTTTTTTTTGGGGAAAGGGGTTTTTAAAAAAATTTTTTTCCGGGGGGGTTATTTTTTTTTAAAAAAAAATTTTTGAAAAATTTTAAAAAAAAAAAAAAATTTTTAAAAATTTGGTAAAAAATTTTTTTTTTTTTAAAAAAAATTTTTTAAAACCCCCCAAAAAAAAGGGGGGGCCCCCCCCCAAAAAAAATTTAAAATTTTTTTTTTTTGGGCCCCCCCAGGGGAAAAATTTTTTTTTAAAAAATTTTTAAAAAAAAAGGGAAGTTTCCCCCCAAAAAAAAAAAATTTTTTTAAAAAATTTAAAAAAAAAAAAAAAAAAAAAAAAAAAAAAACCCCCCCTTAAAAAAAACCCCAAAATTTAAAAAAATTTTTTGGTTTAAAGGGTTTTTTAAAAAAGGGTTTTTAAAACCCCTTTTTTTTTTTTTTTTTTAAAAAAAATTTTTTTTTTTCCCCAAAAATTTTTTAAAAAATTTTTTTTTTTCCCCTTTTTAAAAACATTTTTTCCCTAAAAGGGGGGCCCCCCCCCCGGGGGTTTTTTTAAATTTTTTTTTTTTTTTCTGTAAAAAAAAAAAAAAAAAAAAAAAAAAAAACCCCTTTTTTTTGGGGTTTTTTGGGCTTAACCCCCCCCTTTTTCCCCCCCAAAACCCCCCCCCCGGGAACCCCCCCGGGGAAAAAAAGGGGGGAAAAATTTTTTTTTAAAATTTTTTTTTTGGGGCCCCTTTTTTTCCCCCAAAATTTTTTTCCTTTTTTGGGGGGGGGGAAAATTTTTTTTTTCCCCCCCAAAAAATTTAAAAAAAAAAAATTTTCCCCAAAAAAAACCCAAAAAATTTAAAAAAGGGGGCCTTTTGGGAAATAACCTTTTTCACCAAAATTTTTTAAAAAAAATTTTTTGGGTTTTTTAAAAAGTTTTTTAAAACCCCTTTTAATTTTATTTTTTTAAAAAAATTTTTTTTTTTTAAAAAAAATTTTTTTAAAAAAAATTTTGTTTTTTTTAAAATTTTTTTCTTTTTTTAAAATTTTTTTTCCCCCCCGGGGGTTTTTTTGGGGCCCCTTTTTCCCTTTTTTTTTTTTTAAATTTTTTTAAATTTTTAAAAAAAAAAAAAAAAAAAAAAAAAACCCTTTTTTTTTTGGGGGGGGCCCTTTTTGGGGGGAATTTTCCCCCCCCCCCCCCCCCGCCGCCAAACCAACCCCCCGGGGGGGTTTTTTTTTAAAAAAAAAAATTTTTTTCCCCCTTTTGGTTTTTAAAAACCCTTTTTGGTTTTCCTTTCCCCCCCCTTCTTTTTCCCCAAAAAAAAAAAAAATTTTTAAAAAACCGAAAAAATTTTTTAAAATTTAAAAATTTTTTCCTTTTTAAAAAAAAATTAAAAATTTTAAAAAAAAAACCCGGGGGTTTTTTTTTTGGGGTTTTTTAAATCCCCGGGAAAAAATTTTTTTTTAAAAAAATTTTTAAAAACCCCCTTTTTCCCTTAAAAATTTTTTAAAAATTTTTTTTAAAAAAAAATTTTTTTTTTTTTTTTTCCCCCCCCCCCCCCCAAGGGGGTTTTTTCCAAAAACCCCCCGGTGGTTTCCGGGTTTTTTGGGTTTTTTTTTTTTTTTTAAAAAATTTTTTTTAAAATTTTTTAAAAAAAAAACCCCCCCTTTTTTTTTTTTTTTTTGGGGGGCCTTTTTTTGGGGGGCCCCCCTTTTTCCCCCCCCCCTCCCCCCCCGGGGGGCCCCCGGGGGGGGGGGTTTTTTTTTTTTAAAAATTTCCCTTTTTGGTTTTTTAAAACCCCTTTTTTCCCTTTTTAAATTTTTTTTTTTCCCTTTTAAAATTTTTTTTTTAAAAAAAAAAAAACCCCAAATTTTTAAAAAAAAATTTCCAAATTTTTTAAAATAATTTTTTTTAAAATTTGGGGAAAAATTTTTTCCCCCAAATTTTTTTTAAATTCCCCCCCTTTTAATTTTTTAAAGTGGGTTTTTAATTTTCCCAAAATTTTTTTAAAAAAAAATTTTTTTTAAAAATTTTTAAAAAAAAAAAATTTTTTTTAAAAAAAAAACCTTTTTTTTTAAAAATTCGGGGGTTTTTTCCCAAAAGGGGCCCCCTTTTTTGGGGGCCCCTTTTTTTTTTTTTAAATTTTCTTTTTCTTTTTTAAAAAAATTTTTAAAAAAAAAATTTTAAAAAAATTTTTTTGGGTTTTCCTTTTTTTTTTTTCCCCCCCCCCCCCCCAAAAAACCCCCCCCCCTCCCCCCGGGGGCCCCCGGGGTTCCCTTAAAAAACCCCGGTGAAAATTTTTTTTTAAATTTTTTTTTTAAAACCCCCTTTTTTTTTTCCCCTTTATTTTTTTAAAAAATTTTTGGCCCCCCCCCCCTTTTTTTTTAAACCCTTTTAAAAAAAAAGGAAAAAAATTTTTTTTTTTAAAAAAAATTTTGGGTACCGGGGGGAAAAAAAAAATTTTTAAATTTTTTCCCAAAAAAAAAATTTTTTTTTCCCAACCCTTTTTTAAAAGAATTATTTTTCGGTTTTTTTTTTAAAAAAAAACCCCCTTTTTTTTTTTAAAATTTTTTAAAAATTTGGAAAAAATTTTTTTTTTTTTTCCCTTTTTTAAATTTTTTTTTAAAAATTTTTTAAAAAACCCCCCCCCAACCCCCCCTTTTTTTTGGGGTTTTTTTTAAATTTTCTTTTTAAAAAAAAATTTTTAAAAATTTCAAAAAAAAAAAAACCCCTTTTTTTTTTTTTTTGGGGGCCCTTTTTTTTTTGGGGAAACCCCCCATCCCCCCCCCCCCCCGCCCCGGGGCCCCCCCCTTTTTTTAAAAATTTTAAAATTTTTTTTTTTTAAAAAAACCCCCTTTTTTTTTTTTAAATTTGGAAACCCCTTTTTTTTTTAAAAAATTTTAAAAAAGGGGGGCCCCCCAAAAAAAAATTTTGGGGGTTTTTTAAAAAAAAAAACCAAAGTTTTCCGGGAAAAAGGGGGGGGAAAAAAAAACCCCAAAATTTTTTAAAAAAAATTTTTTTCCAAAAATTTAAAAAAATTTCCCCCCTTTTTTTAAATTTTTAAAAAATTTTTTTAAATTTTTAAAAATTTAAAAAAATTTTTTTAAAAAAAAAAAATTTTTTTTTTTAAAAAAAAATTTTTTTTTTAAAAAATTTTCCAAAAAACCCCCCGGGGGTTTTGGGGGTTTTTTGGGGGTTTTTCCTTTTTTTTTTTTTAAAAAAAAATTTCCAAAAAATTTTAAAAAAATCCCCCTTTTTTTTTGGCCCCCTTTTCCCCCCTTTTTTGGGGTTTTTCCCCCCACCCCCGTTTTAAACCCCCCCCGGGGGGGCCCCTTTCCCTTTTTTGGGGAAAAGGTTAAATTTTTTTGGGTTTTTGGCCCCCCCGGGGTTTTTTTAAAATTTTTTTTTCCCAAAAAAAATTTGGGGGGTTTTCAAAAAAAAAGGAAAAAAAAAAAAATTTAAAAAAAAAAATTTTTTCCCCCAAATAATTTTTAAAAAAAAAAGGGGGTTTGAATTTTAAAACGCCAAAATTTTCCCGGGAAAATTTTTTTTTTAAAAATTTTTTTAAAAAAAATTTTTTTTTTTTTGGGAAAAAAATTTTTAAAAAAAAAAATTTTTTTTAAAAATTAAAAATTTTTTTTAAAAATTTTAAAATTTTTTCCCCAAAATTTTTTGGGTTTTTGGGGAACCCCTTTTTAAAACCCCTTTTTCCGGGGGGAAAAAACCTTTTTTTTTTCCTTTTTTTAAAAAAGGGGGAAAAAATTTTTTTCCCCCCCCTTTTTTTTCCCCCCCCCCCAAACCCTCGGGAACCCCCCCCCCGGGGGGTTTTTTTTTGGGGCCTTTTTTTAAAAGGGGGGAAAAATTTTTTTAAATTTAAATTTTTTTTTTTCCCCCTTCCCCCCTTTTTAAATGCGGAAAAAAAATTTCCCAAAAAACCCCCCCCCCTTTTTTTTTAAAAAAAAATTAAAAAGGGAAAAATTTTAAAAATTTCCCTTTTTTTCCCTTTTAAAAAATTTTTTTTTGGGGGGTTTTTTAAAAAAACCCCCCTTTTTTTTTCCTTTTGGTTTTTTTGGAATTTCCCAAAAAAAAAGGTTTTTTTTTTAAAAAATTTTTTTAAAAAAAAAATTTTTTTTTCCCTTTTTAATTTTTTGGGGTTTTTAAAAAAAAAACCCCCCTTTTTTCCAAAAATTTTTCCCCTTTTTTTTTTTTTAAAAAGGGTTTTTTTTGGGGAAAAAATTTTTTTTTTTAAAATTTCGGGGGTTTTTGGGGAAAAAAGGAAAAACCTTTTTTTTCCCCCCCCCCTTTTTTTTTTTCCCCCCCTTGGGGTTCCCCCAAAAACCCCGGGAAAATTTTTTTCCCCCTTTTTTTTTTTAAAAAAATTTTTTTTCCAAAAAAAATTTTTTTTTTTTTTAAAAAACCCCCCCTCTTTTTTTTTTAAAAAAAAAAAAAACCCCCCTTTTTTCCCCCCCCCTTTTTAAAAAACCCCCCAAAGGGAAAAAAAATTTTGAAAAAAAATTTTTTTAAAAAAAAATTTTTAAAAGAATTTTTTGGGGAAAAAAACCAAAAATTTTAAATTTTTGGAAAATTTTTTTTACCAAAAAAACCCAAAATTTTTTTTTTTTTAAAAAAAAAAAAACCCCCAAAAAAATTTAAAATTTTTTTTAAAAAATTTGGGGGAAAAAAAAAAATTTTTTTTCCCTTTTTTTTTTTTTTAAAAAACCCCAACCCCAAAAATTTTCCCCAAAAAAATTTTTTTTAAAAATTTTTTTTTTTTTTAAAAAAAAAAAAAAACCCCCCCCTTTGATCCCAACCGGGGGTTTTCCGGGGGGGGCCCCCCGGGGAAATTTTTTTTGGGGGGAAAATTTCCGGGGGGAATTTCCCCCTTTTTTTTTTTAAATTTTTTTTTTTTTTAAAACCCCCCCCTTTTTTTTTTAAAAAAAAAATTAAAAGGGGGGTTTTTCCCCAAAAAATTTTTTTTTTTAAAAAAAATTGAACCAAAAAAAAAATTTCCAAAAAATTTTTAAAAATTTTTTAAAATTAAACCCAAAAAAAAATTTTTAAAAATTTAGGGAATTTTTTTTTTAAAAAAATTTTTTTAAAAAAATTTTTTAAAAATTTTTTTTTTTTTTTTTTCCCCCAATTTTTTTAAAAAAAAAAAAAAATTTTTTTTTTTTTTTTCAAATTTTTTAAAGGGGTTTTAAAAAAAATTTTTTTTTTAAAATTTTTTTTTTTTTTTTTTTAAAAAAAAGGGGGAAAAACCCCCAAAAAACCCCCCCGGGCCCTTTTTTTTAAAATTCCCGGAAAGGGGGGGGGGTTTTTTTAAACCCCTTTTCCCTTTTGGTCGTATTTCTTGAAAAATTTTCAAATTTAACTTTGTTTTTAACATAATGATCTTTTGGTTTCTAAATTGGCAGGCGTGCCTTACGCGACACCTTCGGGGTTCCTGTGTTCAATTTTCAAATTTTCGTTGTAATTCGAAAAAAGTAAAAATATTTAAAAGTTACTTTGTTCTGGCTTTTTGGTTGGAGCTACCCATGTCTTACATCCCTGATCCCCGCCCCTGAACCTCGGTCCGTCGGAGACAATGTAAAAAGTTTCGGGTAAATTTTCTTAAATTACACGTTCGGCTATAATTTGGCAACCCATTGTTTTAAATTTTACAATTCGTAGACTTTCCTACACCGACACCTCGTTTGTTAAATCCGTTTCGGTATTGGAAATAAAAATTAAATTGCTTATTTACTTCAAAATCATCGATACAGTACTTTGGTGTAACTTTAAAATCGACTAGTTTCTAAATTACTTTGAAATGTACAGCGTTTTCGGTCCGAGATTTTAAATTTTAATTTGTTGTAATTTGAATAAACAAAAACATATATTGACATATATACTGTTAAATTTTTCAAAAAATTAATAATCTTTGAACAATACATCTGTCGCAATGCAAGCGTCGCTACGCGGAACCTTTTACCGGTTAGTGTATTTTTAAATTTTAATTTTTAATTTGTAAAAATTTAGCAACCCAAAATTATTTTCAAAATATACCTACTGTCTGGTCTTTTTGTGAAGCTAACCATCGCTGCGTTAACCTCCCAAAATACCACTGCCCTGAGACCTCTGCGTTCCATCGGAGACCTAACTGTGAACGAGGTTTACGGTAGAAATTTTGAAAATTCTAAAGTTTTTAAGTTGAAATCCCCTATTGTTTCTTCTAATATTTATCCGAGCGTTAGTATCTATCCGACCTCATTTGGAAATTTCAGAAAATTAATTAATTTACGATTATTACTTTCAGAAAATTATTAACAATGATAGAATAATTTTTTTAAATATCGACTTATGTTTCTAAAATTGAAACTGGCGTTCATTTACGGGACACCTTTTCGGGTTTCGTAATAGATTAATTTTAATATTATCAAATTATTTTAATCATAATAGTTAGAAAATTTAACTTTAAATATCTTTTGTTTCTATGGATCTTTTGGTTCTGAATTCGACAACCTTCGGCTTCGTGGACACCTCCTTTACGGTTACTGTGAAGTTCAAATCTTCATTTTCGTTTATCGAGAAACGTTTACCAGAATACTTTAAGGTTACTTGTATTTTAAATTTCATTTCGACTTAAATTTGGCAACCCCCATTCTTTTCCAATTCATTTCGCATTAGGCCTCGGGTAGCCTCGGACCATCACCTTTAAATGTTTCGGTGAAAATTTAAACTAACGTTTTCGATTATATTTTCACCATTCATTTTCAACTTAATCGTATCGGATTAGCTAGGGAGAACCTTCAAACTCTTGACTAATTGTAAATGACTTAAATTGTACCGAGGTTATTTGTTAATACATTATATACTTTGTAATAGATTGAATTTGAAAATGACCTAAGTTTTAGCAAATTACTATAAACTTTTATAAAAAATTAATAACAAATTGTTTTAACCTATATGTTTTAATTTTAAAATTAGTATCTCGTTCCATATACGGAACTCTTTTGGTTTTTAGATTTTCTAAATTTCAAACTTTGGTTTATCTGAAAAAAAAGTTTTAAAAACTTCTTAAATTATGCTGTGATGCAAGTTATTTTTTTGGAAGTATACCACTTTCGGTTTTTTACCTCTGCGCTACCATCGCGCTAACACCTCGGGCACCGCGTGACTACCTGTGAAGATGTTTTGTGGTAAAATGTTCTGAAATTAACTTTTCGTAATTGTCAGCCTCATTGTTCAATTATCATATTCGGATTGCTAATTATCACTATTCACGTCTCGTCTTACTTAACCCGCCTTTGTTAAAAAAAAATTGTACCGAGATTATATTTTCACATTCAATAATCGACTTAATCGATACCGAGGTTACCTTAGGGAGTGAATTTTTGAAAATCGACTAAAGTTTTCTAGCTAAAATGACTTTTGAACTTGTACCTAAGCGTTCTATTGATACACCAGTAGCTATTATATACTGTTTCGGATAGATATTATTGGAATTATCACAAAACTTATATATTGACGCCTATATATTTACTTAGAAAAATTTCTTTAAAAATTAATAACTCTTTTGTTTTCTAACATATATCGATCATTTTGGTTTTCTAAAATTCGGCAACGGCGTCGCCTATACGCGGACACCTCTTTTTCGGGGTTTCGCTGTGTAGATTTTCTAAATTTTTCAATTTTTCGTTTGTAATTCTGTAACAAAAGCTACAAAACACACTTTTAAAAGTAACTTACCTGTGTTTCTGGTCGTTTTGGTGCTCTGGACGCTTACACCCATCGCTGCGTTGACACCTCCCCGCATACCACCACCGCCTGAAGCACCTCGGACGTCCCCGTCGGAGACCTATCACCTGTGAAAGATAGTTTTTCGGTGTAAAATTTTGTTAATAATTTACACGTTTTCGGCATATAATTTGGCAACCCCTCATTTGTTTCTTCCAAATCATTACATATTCGGATAGGGTCGTCTAAGCCCTATCACCCGACACCTCGTTTGTTAAAATCCGTTTCATGGTTAGAAAATTAAAAAAGTTTGTACGAGATTATATTTCACATTCAATAATCGACTTAATCGATACCGAGGTTACCTCTAGGACTTGTGAATTTTTGAAAATCGACCTTAAAGTTTTCTCTAGCTAAAAATTGAACCTTTGGAACTTGTACCTAAGCCTTCCGTATTGACTACATCCAGTAAGCTATTATATACTGTGTTTCGGATAGATATTATTGGAAATTTATCACAAAACTGGATATAATATTGACGCCTATATATTTACAGTAGAAAAATTTCTATTGAAAAATTAATAACCCTTATTGTTTTCTAACATATATCGATAATTTGTGTTTCTAAAATTCGGCAACGGCGTCGACTATACGCGACACCTCTTTTTCTGGGGCTTTTCAGCCGTGTGTAGATTTTACTAAATTTTCAATTTCGTTGTAATTCTGTAACAAAGCCTACAAAACACACTTTTAAAGTATACTTACCTGTGTTTCCTGGTCGTTTTGGTGCTGGAAGCTTACACCATCGCTGCGTTGACACCTCCCCTGCATACCACCACCGCCTGAAGCACCTCCGGCGTCCCGTCGGAGACCTATCACCTGTGAAAGATAGTTTTCCGGTGTAAAATTTTGTTAAATTTACACGTTTTCGGCATATAATTTGGCAACCCCTCATTTTGTTTTTCCAAATCATTACATATTCGGATAGGGCTCGTCTAGCCCTATCACCCGACACCTCGTTTGTTAAATCCGTTCGGTAGAAAATTAAAAAATTGTACCGAGATTATATTTTCACATTCAAATAATCGACTTAATCGATACCGAGGTTACCTTAGGGAGTGAATTTTTGAAAATCGACCTAAAGTTTTCTAGCTAAAATTGACTTTGAACTTGTACCTAAGCCTTCTATTGATACACCAGTAGCTATTATATACTGTTTCGGATAGATATTATTGGAATTTATCACAAAACTTATATATTGACGCCTATATATTTACTTAGAAAAATTTCTTTAAAAAATTAATAACTCTTTTGTTTTCTAACATATATCGATCATTTTGGTTTCTAAAATTCGGCAACGGCGTCGCCTATACGCGGACACCTCTTTTTCGGGGTTTCGCTGTGTAGATTTTCTAAATTTTTCAATTTTCGTTGTAATTCTGTAACAAAAGCTACAAAAACACACTTTTAAAAGTATACTTACCTGTGTTCCTGGTCGTTTTGGTGCTGGAAGCTTACACCATCGCTGCGTTGACACCTCCCCTGCATACCACCACCGCCTGAAGCACCTCCGGCGTCCCGTCGGAGACCTATCACCTGTGAAAGATAGTTTTCGGTGTAAAATTTTGTTAAATTTACACGTTTTCGGCATATAATTTGGCAACCCCTCATTTGTTTTTCCAAATCATTACATATTCGGATAGGGCTCGTCTAGCCCTATCACCCGACACCTCGTTTGTTAAAATCCGTTCGGTAGAAAAATTAAAAATGTACCGAGATTATATTTTCACATTCAATAATCGACTTAATCGATACCGAGGTTACCTTAGGGAGTGATTTTTGAAAATCGACCTAAAGTTTTCTAGCAATACGTATTGTTCAACGCAGTCCCATAGACTTTTGGTTCGTGTTAGATTTCAATTAATTCGTTAATCTTAAAAAGCTAAAAAACCTTTAAATATACACTTGTTCTTTGGCGGGCTTACCACCTCTTCTCCTGATCACCACTGGGTCGTAACTAACTTAAAGATATTCGTGTTTGTTAATTACACTTCGCTTTTGCACCCTGTCCAACTACATCGGCTCGAGCCTATCACGAATGTTTTTAAAATGTTAATAAATTGCCAATTTTTTTCCACATTCATAGCTTACATCCGAGTTATAGGTGAATAAAGACCAATTTCACTAAAATGACTAACTACCAGTTCATATAAATGTTAATCGTTTACTAAAATTATATTGAATTATACCAACTTTATATTCGAAAATTTATTGGAAATTTTCAAAAATTAATTACCTATATATTTCAAATTTATTAAAAATTTTAAAACTTTTTCTAACATTTCGTAAGTCGCTATCGAATTCTGGCGGTTCGCGGAACCTTTTGGTTTCGCTGTGAGATTTTCTAAATTTTTCAATTTTTAAATTGTAACAAAAGCTAAAAAAACACTTTTATAAAAGTATACTTACCTTGTTCCTGGCGTTTTGGTGCTGGAAGCTTACACCATCGCTCGTTGACACCTCCCCTGCATACCACCACCGCATGAAAGCACCTCCGGCGTCCCGTCGGAGACCTATTCACCTGTGAAAGATAGTTTTC
Organism: Arctia plantaginis; assembly: GCA_902825455.1. Taxonomy (NCBI): domain Eukaryota; kingdom Metazoa; phylum Arthropoda; class Insecta; order Lepidoptera; family Erebidae; genus Arctia; species Arctia plantaginis. The sequence continues at coordinate 11,576 of CADEBD010000702.1, read as the reverse complement.
GGTGAATAATTTTGTTAAATTTACACGTTTTCGGCATATAATTTGCAACCCGTCATTTGTTGTTTTCCAAATCATTACATATTCGGATAGGGCTTGTCTAGCCCTATCACCCGACACCTCGTTTGTTAAAAATCCGTTCGGTAGAAAATTAAAAAAATTGTACCGAGATATATTTTCAACATTCAATAATCGACTTAATCGATACGAGGAGTACCTTAGGGAGTGGAATTTTGAAAATGACCTAAAGGTTTTAGCTAAAAATTGACTTTTGAACTTGTACCTAAGCCTTCTATGATACACCAGTAGCATTATATACATGTTGGATAGATATTATTGCGAAGTTATCACAAAACTTATATATGGACGCCTATATATTTACTTAGAAAAATTTCTTTAAAAATTAATAACTTTTTGTTTTCTAACATATACGATCATTTGGTTTCTTAAATTCGGGGCAACACGGCGTCGCCTAGACGCGGGGACACCTCTTTTCGGGTTTCGCTGTGTAGGTAGATTTTCTAAAATTTTTCAATTTTCAGTTGTAATTCTGTAACAAAAAGCTACAAAAACACACTTTTAAAAGTATATAATACCTGTGTCCTGGTCGTTTGGTGCTGGAAGCTTAAACCATCGCTGCTGCTGACACCTCCCCTGCATACCACCACCGCACTGAAGAACATCGGGGTCCCGTTCGGAGACCTATCACCCTTTTTGAAAGATAGTTCGGTGTAAAATTTTGTTTAAAGATTACACGTTTTCGGGCATATAATTTGGCCAAATAACCCTCATTTGTGTTTTCCAAATCATTACATATCGGATAGGGCTCGCTAGCCCTATCACCCGACACCTGTTTTGTTAAAATCCGTTCGGTTAGAAAATTAAAAAATGTACCGAGATTATATTGTCCATCAATAATCGATTAACGCTACCGAGGTGACCTTAGGGAGTGAATTTTTGAAAATCGACCTAAAGTTTTCTAGCTAAAAATTGACTTTGAACTTGTAACCTAAGCCTTCTATTGATACACCAGTAGACTATTTATATACTGTTTCGGTAGGATATTATTGGAATTTATCACAAAACTATGATTGACCGCCTATATATTTACTTAGAAAAAATTTCTTTAAAAATTATAACTCTTTTGGTTTCTAAAATATATCGATATTTTGGTTTCTAAAATTCGGCAAACGGCGCGCCTATACGCGGGACACCTCTTTTTCGGGGTTTCGCTCCGTGTAGATTTCTCTTTAAAAAAAAAAAAAAACCCCTTTTTTAAAAAAATTTTTTTTTTTAAATCAAAAATTTTTTTAAAAAATTTTTAAATTTCCCCAAACCCTTTCTAAAAAAATTTTTAATTTTACCCCTTAAATAAATTTTAAAAATTTTTTTTGGGTTTATTTTTTTAAAAAATTTTTTAAAAAAAAAATTTTTTTTTTTTTTTTTTTTTTTTTTTTTTAAAAAAATTTTTTTCCCCCAAATTCTTTTTTTTTCCCGGGGGGGGGGGTTTTTCTTTTTTAAATTTTTTTTTTTTTTTAAAAAAAAAAATTTTTTTTTTTTTTTTTTCCCCCCTTTTTTAAAATTTTCCCCCTTTCCTTCCCCCCTTTTAAAAAACCCCCCTTTTCCCCCCCCCCCCAAACCCCACCCTTTTTTTTTTAAAAAATTTTTTAAAATTTTTTTTTTTTTTTTTTTTTTTAAAAATTGGAACCCTCTTTTTTTAAAAAACCCTTTTGGTTTTCCCCCCCCCCCCCCTTTTTTTAAAAAAAAAAATTTTTGGGGGTTTTTTTTAAAAATTAAAAAAATTTTTTTTAAAAAAATTTCCCCGGGGGGGGTTTTTTTTGGGGGGGAAATTTTTAAAAAAAATTAAATTTTTAATTTTTAAAAACCCCTTTTAAAAATTTTTTTCCCAAAAAATTTTTTTAAATTTTTTTTTTTTTTAAAAAAAATTTTTTAAAAAAAAAAATTTTTTAAAAAAAATTTTTTTTTTTTTTTTTTAAAAATTTTTTAAAATTTTGGGGGTGGGCCCCCCCCCCCCCGGGTTTTTTTTTTTTTTTTTTAATTTTTTTTTTTTTTTTTTTAAAAAAAAAAAATTTTTTTCCCCCTTTTTTCAAAATTTCCCCGGGTTTTTTGGTTTTTTTTTTCCCCCAAAAACCCCCCCCCCCCCCCCGGGAAAAAGGGGGGGGGGGGGCCCCCCCCCCCCCCCCCCCCCCCTTTTTTTTTTTAAAATTTTCAATTAAAGGGGGCCCCCTTTTTTTCCCCCCCCCCTTTTTTTGGGGGGAAAATTAAAAAAGGGAAAAAATTTTTTAAAAAAAAAAATTTACCGTTTTTTTTTTTTAAAAAAAAAAAAACCCCAAAATTTTTTTTTTTTTTTTTAAAAAAAAATTTCCCAAAAAAACCCAACTTTAAATTTTGGATAAAAAATTTTTTTCCCAAAATTTAAATTTTTTAAAAAAAAAATTTTTTTTAAAAATTTTTTTTTTTTTTTAAAAAAAAAATTTTTTTTTTAAAAAAACCTTTTTTCCCCCCTTTTGGGGTTTTTCCCAATTTTTTTTTTCCCTTTTTTTTTTTTTAAAAATTTCCAAAAATTTTTTTAAAAAAAAAAAAAACCCCCTTTTTTTTTTGGGGGTTTTCCCCTTTTTGGGGGAAACCCCCCCCCCCCAAAACCCCCCGGCCCCCAACCCCAACCCCCCCGGGTTTTTTGGGAAAAATTTTTTTTAAAAAAGGGGGTTTTTTTTTTTCCCCCCTTTTGGTTTTTTAAAAATTTAAAAACCCATTTTTTTTTTCCCCCCCCCCGGGGGGTTTTTTCCCCCCGGGGAAATTTTTTTTAAAAAAAAAAATTTAAAAAAAGGGTTTTTTTTTCCCAAAAGGGCCTTTTTTTTTTTTGGGGAAAAAATTTTAAAAAAAGTTTTTTTTTTTGGTTTAAAACCCTTTAATTTTTTTTAATTTTTTTGGAAAAAAAATTTTTTTAAAAAAAAATTTTTTCCCTTTTTTTTTTTTTAAAAAAAAAAAAAATTTTTTTTTTTAAAACCAAATTTTTTTTTAAAAAAAACCCCCCCCCCCCCGGGGGAAAAAATTTTTGGGGGGGGTTTTTTTTTTTTTTTTTTTTTTTAAAACAAAAGCTAAAAAAAAACCCCCAAAAAAAAAATTTTTCCTTTTTTTTTTTTGGGGGGGCCCCCCCCCAAAAACCCCCCCTTGCCCCCCCCCCTCCCCCCCCCCCCGGGCCCCCCAAAAAATTTTGGGGAAAAAAAAAATTTTGGTTAAATTTTTTTTTTTTTTAAAATTTTTTTTCCCCCAAATTTTTTTTTTTTAAAATTTTTAAAAAAACCCCCCTTTTTAAAAAACCCCCCGGGGAAAAAAAAAAAAATTTGGAAAAAAAAATTTTTAAATTTTTTTTTTTTTTTTTAAAAAGGGGGAAGGAATTTTTTTAAATTTTTTTTAAAAAAAAAAAGGTTTTTAAAAAATTTTTTAAAAAAAATTTTTAAAAAAAATTTTTAAATTTTTTTTAAAAAAAAAATTTTTTTAAAATTTTTACAAAAAATTTTTTTTAAAAAAAAAAAAAAATTTTTTTTTAAAAAAATTTTAAAAATTTTTTTTTTTAAAATTGGCCCCCTTTTCCCCCTTTTTTTTGGGGGGGGGGTTTTTTCAATTTTCTTTTTTGGGTTTTGGGAAAAAAAAAAAATTTTTTTTTTTTTAAAACCCCCCCCCTTTTTTTTTTAAAAAATTTCCCTTTGCCCCCCCCCCTTTTAACCCCCCCGGGGGTTCCCCCCCTTCCCCCCAAAGGGGTTTTTTTCCCCCCTTTTCCCCCGGGAAAAAATTTTTTTTTTTTTTTAAAAAAATTTTTCAAAAAATTTTTTCCCCCCAAACCCCCTTTTTTTTTAAAAAAATTTTAAAAAAAATTTCCCCTTTTTTTCCCCCCCTTTTTTAAATTTTAAAAAATTAAAAAAAATTTTTTTTTCCAAATTTTTTTAAAAAAAAGGGGGGGGTTTTTTTTAAAAACCTAAAATTTTTTTTAAAAAATTTTTTTTTTTTAAAAAAATTTTTAAGGGAAAATTTTTTTAAAAAATTTTTTAAAAATTAAAAAATTTTTTTTCCCAAAAATTTTTTTTTTTTAAAATTAGAAAAAAAAAAACCCCCCTTTTTTTTTTTTTAATTTTTTTTTTAAAAAAGGGGGGAAAAAAAAAAAAAAAAATTTTTCCCCTTTTTTTTTTTTTTTTTTCCTTTTTTTTAAAAAAACCCCCCCAAAAAAAAAACCCCCCTTTTTTTTTGGGGGGAAAATTTAAATGTTTTTTTTTTAAAAAACCCCCCTTTTTTTTTGGGGCCCCCCTTTTTTCCCTTAAAATTTTTTTTTGGGGGTTTTGGGGGTTAAAACATTTTTTTTAAAAAAGGGGGGAAAAATTTTTTTTAAATTTTTTTTTTTAAAAAACCCCCCCCCCCTTTTTTAAAAAGGGGTTTTTAAAAAAAAAATTTTTCCCCGTAAAATTTTTAAAAACCAATTTAATTTTTTTTTTTTTTTTTTAAAAAAATTTTTAATTTAAAAAATTTTTTAAACCCAAAATTTCTAAAAAACCCAAAAAATTTTTTAAAAATTTTTTTTTTTAAAAAATTTTTTTTTTTTTAAAAAAAAATTTCCCCCCCCTTTTTTAAAAAACCCTTTTTTTTTTTGTTTTTTTTTTTAAATTTTTTTTTTTTTTTTCCCCCCCCCCAAAAAAGGGGAACCCCTTTTTTTGGGGGGTTTTTTGGGGGGGTTTTTTAAATTTTTAATTTTTTTTTAAAACCAAAAAAAAAAAAAATTTTTTAAAAAAAATTTTTTTTTTTTTTTTTTGGGGGTGGGTTTTTTTTTTTTTTTTTTTTGGGGGGGGGGGGGGGTTTTTTTTTTTTTTTTTTTTTTTAAAAAAAAAAATTTTTTTAAAATTTTTTTTTCCCCTTTTTTTTTAAAAAAAATTTTTTTTCCCCAAATTTTTTTCCCCCCCCCTTTTTTTTTTAAAAAAAAAGGGGGGGAAAATTTTTTTTTTTTAAATTTTTTTTAAAATTCAAAAGAAAAAAAAAACCCGGGGTTTTTTTTTTTTAAAAAATTAAATTTTTTTTTTTTTTTTTTTTCCCCCCGGTTTATTTTTTTCGGTAGAAAATTAAAAATTGTACCGAGATTATATTTTCACATTCAATAATCGACTTAATCGATACCGAGGTTACCTTAGGGAGTGAATTTTTGAAAATCGACCTAAAGTTTTCTAGCTAAAATTGACTTTGAACTTGTACCTAAGCGTTCTATTGATACACCAGTAGCTATTATATACTGTTTCGGATAGATATTATTGGAATTTATCACAAAACTTATATATTGACGCCTATATATTTACTTAGAAAAATTTCTTTAAAAAATTAATAACTCTTTTGTTTTCTAACATATATCGATCATTTTGGTTTCTAAAATTCGGCAACGGCGTCGCCTATACGCGGACACCTCTTTTTCGGGGTTTCGCTGTGTAGATTTTCTAAATTTTTCAATTTTTTGTTGTAATTCTGTAACAAAAGGTACAAAAACATACTTTTAAAAGTATACCTACCTGTGTTCCTGGTCGTTTTGGTGCTGGAAGCTTACACCATCGCTGCGTTGACACCTCCCCTGCATACCACCACCGCCTTGAAGCACCTCCGGCGTCCCGTCGGAGACCTATCACCTGTGAAAGATAGTTTTCGGTGTAAAATTTTGTTAAATTTACACGTTTTCGGCTTATAATTTGGCAACCCCTCATTTGTTTTTCCAAATTATTACATATTCGGATAGGGCTCGTCTAGCCCTATCACCCGACACCTCGTTTGTTAAAATCCGTTCGGTAGAAAATTAAAAATTGTACCGAGATTATATTTTCACATTCAATAATCGACTTAATCGATACCGAGGTTACCTTAGGGAGTGAATTTTTGAAAATCGACCTAAAGTTTTCTAGCTAAAATTGACTTTGAACTTGTACCTAAGCGTTCTATTGATACACCAGTAGCTATTATATACTGTTTCGGATAGATATTATTGGAATTTATCACAAAACTTATATATTGACGCCTATATATTTACTTAGAAAAATTTCTTTAAAAAATTAATAACTCTTTTGTTTTCTAACATATATCGATCATTTTGGTTTCTAAAATTCGGCAACGGCGTCGCCTATACGCGGACACCTCTTTTTCGGGGTTTCGCTGTGTAGATTTTCTAAATTTTTCAATTTTCGTTGTAATTCTGTAACAAAAGCTACAAAAACATACTTTTAAAAGTATACCTACCTGTGTTCCTGGTCGTTTTGGTGCTGGAAGCTTACACCATCGCTGCGTTGACACCTCCCCTGCATACCACCACCGCCTGAAGCACCTCCGGCGTCCCGTCGGAGACCTATCACCTGTGAAAGATAGTTTTCGGTGTAAAATTTTGTTAAATTTACACGTTTTCGGCATATAATTTGGCAACCCCTCATTTGTTTTTCCAAATCATTACATATTCGGATAGGGCTCGTCTAGCCCTATCACCCGACACCTCGTTTGTTAAAATCCGTTCGGTAGAAAATTAAAAAATTGTACCGAGATTATATTTTCACATTCAATAATCGACTTAATCGATACCGAGGTTACCTTAGGGAGTGAATTTTTGAAAATCGACCTAAAGTTTTCTAGCTAAAATTGACTTTGAACTTGTACCTAAGCCTTCTATTGATACACCAGTAGCTATTATATACTGTTTCGGATAGATATTATTGGAATTTATCACAAAACTTATATATTGACGCCTATATATTTACTTAGAAAAATTTCTTTAAAAAATTAATAACTCTTTTGTTTTCTAACATATATCGATCATTTTGGTTTCTAAAATTCGGCAACGGCGTCGCCTATACGCGGACACCTCTTTTTCGGGGTTTCGCTGTGTAGATTTTCTAAATTTTTCAATTTTCGTTGTAATTCTGTAACAAAAGCTACAAAAACACACTTTTAAAAGTATACCTACCTGTGTTCCTGGTCGTTTTGGTGCTGGAAGCTTACACCATCGCTGCGTTGACACCTCCCCTGCATACCACCACCGCCTGAAGCACCTCCGGCGTCCCGTCGGAGACCTATCACCTGTGAAAGATAGTTTTCGGTGTAAAATTTTGTTAAATTTACACGTTTTCGGCATATAATTTGGCAACCCCTCATTTGTTTTTCCAAATTATTACATATTCGGATAGGGCTCGTCTAGCCCTATCACCCGACACCTCGTTTGTTAAAATCCGTTCGGTAGAAAATTAAAAATTGTACCGAGATTATATTTTCACATTCAATAATCGACTTAATCGATACCGAGGTTACCTTAGGGAGTGGGGTGCTGGGCTAGAAAACCTCCTCGTGGTGCACCCTGGAAACGCTGGCGATGGTACTGTTCCCTCCTTGTCCTCTTGGAGGAGAGGATTATCGCCAGCGGCCAATATTCTAGCAGAAGAGGCAGCCGTTCATCGGCTCTCGGGCAAGGCCTGGTCCAGCAGGGTGGGCGTGTCTGCCGGTTGCCCTGCTGGCTCTTCGCTCTTCGGAGCATGGAGGAGGAAACCTCGGTAAAAAACCTGATGGCGGGGCCCTGTAGGGGCCACAGTTTCTCCGCTGATAGCGGTGGAGAAAGGAGGACGGGCTCGGCGTGTACTCACACTACCACCGAGCAGGCAGGGGGACGTAGTCTCCCTGTCAACCGTCGGCATATCGTAATCCCGAGAAGAGCGCTGTGGTTAAGTCTCGCGGCTCTGATCGGGGGCGAGGGTCTTGGCTTAACCGCCCGGACCGCGAGGAAGATAACCTCTCTAAAAAATTCCCCGAATCCCGTGTTCTGGTGCGTGGCCAGGGGATGCATGGCTGATGGGAAGTTCAGTCGCGAGCGCACTCCAAGCCGAGGTACCTGCGGACCCCTCGGTTGGGTTAAAAACTTACGCTTGCCCGGGTAATGGGGGATCTCTGCCCGGGTGGACCTTTAGTTCTCCCCCACTCGTGGGATTATTATGGAAATGATTAACTAAAAATACAAGAAAACGATCGGAAAAACAACAAACAGAAAAAGGCAAGTCAAACGGACACTGAGCAACGAGGAAGGATAAGAGGAACAGTGGAGTGGATGGGTCGTCCACTGAGGGTGAGATGGTGTCGGGAACGCCTATCTCGATGGGGCTCCCAGAAGTCAGTCTGACGCTGGTCTCTGGGAGCCGAAGAGCATCGGATCGGCTGCGTTCCGGATCCGCCGCTTCATCGGATGGCGCGGAGGCCATGGAAGCGGAGCGGAGCGACAGCCGGAAACGCGGACGCTCAGGGGACGTGGAAACCGACACGTCCGGCGAAATGATGCCACCAAAGGTGGCAAGCAGCCGCCGAGGGAGGGCGCGCAAACCGGCCTCGGTCGCGATCCCCGTCAGGCTCCGCGTTCTCCAACGCGGAGTCGTACAGGAAGCGTACGGGTGGACGGCGAGGCCGTAGCGGAGGAGGAGATCGCGGATCTCCTGCTCAAGGTTCGGGAGCCGGTGGGGGGAAATGCCCCCCAGGCTCCCGTGTCCGTGCAGGAGAGGGCGAAAGCGGCGGTGGCCGTCATCGAACAAGGTGGCCACCAAATCCGTGAACCTTAAGGGCTCGTTTGTGGGGGCCCTTAAGGACTCCTCCTCCGCTTTGTCGGAGGTCGTGGAGGGCCTAGCGGGCGACGTCTCTCGCCTGCAGGTGGCCAACGAGAAGCTGACGGAGCGGGTGAACGAGCTGAGCGCTCAGTTCGCCCGCTTCCAGGCGAACCTCCCCGAGCGGGAAGCCCCGTCCGCGTCCCAGCCTGCCCCTACCACCAACTCAGGGGCATTTGACTCCCAACTGCGAGAAATCCTCATCGCAGTTGGGAATATGCTGGACGGACGCCTGGCTGGCCTGGAGGCGAGATTGCCTCCTGCGCCGAGTATGCGCCCCCCGCTCGCGTCGGCACAGCGGCCTAAGGCCGCCGCTCCGACCGCGCTCCCCGTAGTGGGAGGCCGCGTCTCCTACGCGGCGGCGGCGTCTGCCCCGACTCCATCGGCTCCACAAAAGCCGAGGAGGGGGGCCAAGGCACCGGCCCAGGCGCCGGCCAAGGCACCGGCTAAGGCGCCGGCCAGGGCGCATCCCCAGGCGCCGGCCAAGACGGGGCCTAGAACAGCGCCGAGGAGCGGAGTGGCATTCCCTCCGCTCCCCACTCCGACACCCCTGCCGGGCCCCTCCGCACCTGCCCCCTCCAACGAGGGCTGGCAGGAGGCGAGGAGCTCCAAGAAGTCCCGAAGGTGGGCCAAAAAGGCTGCCAAAAAAGCAGCCCAAGCCCAGCCTTCGCCACCGGTGGCAACGGCCTCCACAAAGAGGCCGCGGAAGCTGCAGCCGCCCAAAACCGCGGCTGTAGTGGTGACCGTGTCCCCGGAGGCGGCGGACGGCGGGCTGTCCTACGCGGCCGTCTTCAAAAAGGCCCGGGACAGCCTCGCCAACGATTTTGGGACGGTGGGGGTCAGGATGCGCCTCGCCCAGACGGGAGCTCGAGTTCCTCGAGTTCCCTGGGGCTGAAGGCGCAAAGACGGCGGACTACTTTCGCTGAGAGGCTGCGGGGTACTATTTCGCGACCACAGATGGTGTCAAGGATCGCCAGGCCTACCAAGTGCGCGGAGCTGCGCATCTCGGGCCTGGACGACTCTGTGACGGCCGAAGATGTCCGCGCTGTAATCCGGGAGAAGACGGGGTGCAGCGCGGACAACGTCAGGGTCGGCACCATCCGCCCCGGTCCAGGAGGGCTTGGCGCCGTGTGGGTCAGCTGTCCCGTAGCGTCGGCCAAAGTATTGGCCGACGCCGGCAGGCTGCTCATCGGTTTCGTGAGCGCCAGGATCACAGTCCTGGCGGCGAGACCGATGAGGTGTTACAAATGCCTAGCATCGGGACACACGCGCGTCAAGTGCCAAAGCTGCTTTCGACTGCAGCGGACTGTGTTTCCGCTGTGGTCGACCGGGGCATAGTGGCGGCTGGAATGCTCTGCCGCCCCTCACTGCCCAGGTGTGTGCGGCGGGTAACTAAGCCCGCCAATCACCAGATGGGGCAGAGAGGGCTGCAAGCCTCCCCGCAGTTCTCGGCAGACGTCAGGGGGCTAGCCAGTCGACCCAGGCTGCCTCCGACGTAGTTACGTGCGTCGACGTCGTCGCCCATGGAGGAGGTTGTAGAGACGATCCAGTAATGGATCAAGTCTCCAACCTCCTGGTCCAGACGAACCTGAACCACTGTGCCGCGGCGCAGGATCTCTTCCTGCAAACCATGGCACAGTGGTCGATAGGTGTTGCCGTAGTCGCGGAGCCCTATTCTGTCCCTCCCCGTCCAAACTGGATGGGTGACTGGGACGGCTCCGTGGCAGTCGTCGGTTCCACGACGGCTCATTCCCCGCCCTTGTCGCTAAGAGACAAGGGCACTGGATATGTTGCCGTCGAGTGGGGGGGGATCACCATATATGGTGTCTATTTCTCCCCCAACCGGAGTTTGAACGACTTCGAGGTTTTCCTAACCAGCTTGGAGACCTCGATACGGCGACTAGCGTCTGGGCACGTCCTTGTGCTGGGGGACTTCAACGCAAAGTCCATTGCGTGGGGTTCCCCCAGGACGGACGCCAGGGGCGAGGCCGTAGAGGAGTGGGCGGCCTCGGTGGGCCTCTGTCTTCTAAACAGAGGCTCCACCAACACGTGCGTGCGACAGCAGGGGGGGTCGATAGTGGACCTCTCGTTCGCTACCCCTGCCCTCGCCGCACGAGTAAGGAACTGGCGTGTCCTGGAAGAGGTTGAGACGCTCTCGGATCACCTGTATATCCGATTTGAGCTCTCCCGGACCCAGGACTCCAGTAGGGGTCACGTGGCGCGGCGTTTATCCCGCTTTCCGCGGTGGGCTGTTGCCAGGCTGAACCGGGACCTACTAGAGGAGGCAGCCATAATTCACTCGTGGCTGTCTCCTCAGGCTCCGACCGAGGAGGTCGACGTGGGGGCTGGCCGCTTTCGCGATGCGATTACGCATGTATGCGATGCGGCCATGCCCCGCGTTCGAGGTCGTCGGCCTCCAAGGAAGGAGGTCTACTGGTGGTCCCAGGAGCTGGCGGACCTCCGTGCGGCCTGTACACGTGCCCGGAGGTCCTACACGCGCAGTCGGCGGCGTCACCGTGGAGACGGTGAGGAGGACCGGCTTCATGAGGAGTACCGACGGGCGCGGAAAACTCTGAAGCTGGCCATTAGCCGCGCCAAAGAGGAAAAAAGACAGGAGATGCTGGAGGGTCTTAATCGTGACCCCTGGGGTCGCCCTTACCGCGCGGTGCGACAAAAGCTCCGCGCGTCGGGCCCCCCCCTTACGGAGACTCTCCAGCCCAGCTTCCTGCGAGAAGTGGTTGAGGGCCTTTTCCCACAACGGGCGGAACACACTCCCCCGTCGATGGCCTCCCTGGCCGGAGACGACGGGGAGCACGGGGAGGACAATGTTCCGCCCGTCCGGGAATCGGAGGTAGGGGCGGCTGTTCTACGGATCCGTTCCAAGAACACCGCCCCTGGGCCAGACGGGGGGGG
>CADEBD010000701.1:0-18354 GCA_902825455.1 Arctia plantaginis | reverse complement strand
AGCAAGCTGTCGGAAGTGCTCGTCGAAGAGCCACCTCCCGTCGAGGATCAGGCCCAGATATTTCATCTGGGCCCGAACCGGTACGAGGACCGAGTTGACCACGATTGAGGCGCCAGGGGGTGGAGCACGACGGGGCCCATGAAATAACAGGGCCTCCGTCTTGTCTAGGGCCACCCGTAAGCCCAGCGCCTCAATGCGCCCGACCACCAGGGAGACTAACCTTGTGGCCAGGCGCGCCGCCTCTTGGAAGTTCGCCCCCCGGGCTGTCACCAGAGTGTCATCTGCATAACAAATTACACCCAGCCCGGGGGGGAAATCGGCTCGAAGGGCCCAGTCGTACCCTATGTTCCACAAGAGGGGTCCAAGAACAGACCCCTGTGGAACACCGCACGACATGGGCCGACACCTCGAATTACAGTCTTATCTATCAGAATTATATAGTCCTGATCTAAGCCCTAACGATTTCTTTACATTTCCTAAAGTTAGGAAAAGTCTTCGTGGTCAAAGGTTCCAGTCCGGTAAAGAAGCAGTCGACACTTTCAAGTCAGCCATTTTGAACCACTTTAGAGTGGAATAAATGTTATAATAGCTGGTTTGAGCGAATTGAAAAGTGTATTAAGCTACGTGGTGAATACTTTGAAAAACAATAAAAAGTACTATAAGGTTCTAGTTGTGTTTTTTTCTTCAAACGACAAAACTTAAAAGGCATGCCTTGTAGGTGTACGTCTTAACAAACTTGCCTTTTTTTTAAATTGACTTTCGCTTTAGAAAAAATCTAGGAAAAGTGAAATCCTGAAACGCTTAGCAGGAGTTTTGATGAGAAAGTGGAAGTGGAGATTATATTATCAAGAGATAAAAAAGATCGCAGAGGATAGACAGAACTGGCGATAGTTTATCGTTGATAAGAGAGACTTTGAAGAAAATGTGTTTTATTTTTTTTCTACAACCAAAATACGAATGGACGTACGGTCCATCTTATGCAATGTTTGACTATGCTATGACGACATTTGAGGACCGATCAAAAACGTTTATACCTTGTTATATATTTAAATACATTTTATTTTAATTAGTCACCAAAATGAAGAATTTTCCTCATATATTACATATAGTGCGAATCGTACTTGCTCCAATTTATGAAACAAATCAAATATTTGTTTCATAAATTGGAGCTGGCTATTTCCGGCGGCTTCGCTCGTGTGACTTTTTCTTGCTTCATGTTTCTAACTTTTTTCAAATGATGACCTTCCATACAACTGTTCATCCCTTATTTTAAGCTGCCAAAATTTAGGCTCCATGTTGATGAAGCAGTCAGTAATTGCAAGTAATTTTATATATATGTATAAAATATAGATAATATTAATATATATATTCTATATAACATATGTATATAAATATATATATTAATATCCCACCAAAAAGATACATACACTTTCACGTACAATGTTGTCAAGACAAAACCATGTGGCTCGAACTGTCAAAAAGTTATCTGATATCATATAGAGTCAAGCTTGTAACTCTACAAGCCCTAACATTAAAACCTCTACACCTTAGTTAAAATATATGTGGCATGGCTGTTTCACTACCATCACATGGGCATGACATATTTTTGATAATTTTTTGAGAGAGCGAGCCATATGGTCTCGTGTTGGGCGGGGTTGGGTGTGCTCCAATAGGCCAAGATCACCTGGAGCAGATCCAATCCTGGTACGCCATCCTGTCCGGAGGGCGTGCACGGCGAATGGTCATGGGGGAGAGCGCAACAGTCGTGTAGATCCCCATGGCAAGTCTGGGTGTCATCCTTCCCGTGGTTGCCGCCTGTTTTAGGTCTGATTCCCTACGAAACAGATATAACAGAAACACCCAGACGCAATTCCATCCCACAAAACCTATCCTTTCCCATTTCCTATCCCATCCACACCTACTGCGGTCACTAAGTGGTTGGTCCCTGCGGCCTCACTATCAACAAAGACTGAGAGTGAGGGGGAGGGGGGGCAACCACCCGCATGTTTGTGCCGTGTGCGGGGACCCATAAGGGAGGATGAACAGATCCTGGTAGTTGAGCTGAAAGGCAACACACTGCTTTGGCCTGGATTTCTCTTTACACGGGAGGCTGAAGGCTAGCCACCTTTGGTCAATCGGCTGTAGTATCCCGTCAGAGGGCTGCTGGGCGAGAGCTCTTCCTTGGTGGGGGTGGACGACGGGTGGGACGACCAAGTCTTCCTACCTAGTTCGGCCTGCCTTCTGCCAGGGAGGGAGCTCTATATTTCCTTGTTACTTCTGGCGTCGTGTGCCTTCTGCCGCGGCGTCCCCACTTGAGGGCTCCAAGGAAGGACAAGGAGATGAATAGTATACCAAACACATCATGGATACTAAAAACACTTATATTAAAAAAACCACCAAGCCGGCACCGAGGGTGAACAACCCAAGTGCCAGGCTAAACCACCAATCGGCTGACCCCAGGGTGAACAACCCAAGGGTGAATCCGGCAAACACACCTTCGGCTGCTGCTCAGGCAAACAACCCGACCGCAGCGCCATCCACGACTCTGGCGACACCTCTGGTGTCTAACCAGAATACGGAGCCAGTGTCGACCATCGACCTCTCCTCTTTGAGGGCAGCAATGACCGTACCTGCGGGACCCGGCCTGGAAGAAACCGGCTGGAGCCTGGTAAGGACAAAGAAGAGAGCGTCGAAAAAACCGAACCCATCCAAGAAGACCCGTAACGCCAACAGGGCGAAAGCCCGAGTGGAAAGGCAAGCACGGTGTCTGACCTCGGGTGGAAGTAAGCGGCTTGAAGTCGCTGAAGGGCCCGAAGGGGCCCACCAGTGATGTGATGTGCCCCCGCCAGTGATGTGCTGCCCCGAGGCGAAGACGAAAGTCAAGCCACGGGGAAGTGTACTCCTGTAGGGGCGCCACCTGCCAAGACGCCTGTAGCGGCCAAAGTACCCTCTAGGCAGGAGTATATATACTATAGTATATTTTATAATAATAATAATAATAATAATAATAATAATCATCAAATAATACTTAAGTAAACTATTCGAATAAACAGTAATAGTAATAACAATAAAATGTTACATAAATAAGGTAGAAAACTATTTACCCGAATAATATCGTAAAGTCATATTACTGTCAAATCATATTGATATTTTTTTTCGTAAAGATCTAAAACCATATTATTCGTTTAAAATACATTTTAATGAATTTTTATGGAATATACGCGTAGTTTTTCATATCTTCGTAAATAAAGATAGAAAAATTCTAAAAAAAAATTACATGGTGTATTTTAACTTCTAGATGCCGAAAAACGCATAACATGAAAAACCCCGTAATAGGTCATTACCGGATTATTCGCGGGGGGCGTCGAAGGAGTCTTCATCCCCAAACCTGATAAAGGTGACTACACACAACCCAAATCACACCGACCTATTAGTCTCACATCTTTTCTACTAAAGGTTCTCGAGAGGCTAATAGATAGGGAAATCAGGAAAACTGCGTTAGTCAGTCACCCTCTACACCTCAAACAACACGCATACTCGATGGGTAAATCAACAGAATCTGCCCTACATCGAGTTGTTTCATATATAGAAGACAATCTTAATCACAAAAGGTCAACACTGGCCACCTTTATCGATATCGAGGGAGCCTTTGACAAGACCAACTTCACCAGCATTAGCCAAGCTTTGTCTAGGCATGGTGTTGATTCCACAATCTCAGGGTGGATCGACAGCATGCTAAGATATAGAACTATTCAATTCACTGTGAGCGAAGTGACTAGAGGAGTGGTGGCTAGAGGTTGCCCCCAGGGCGGTGTACTCTCCCCCCTTCTATGGAACATTGTTGTGGATGAGCTCATCGCACAACTTAATGACCAAAGATTCCTCACAATAGGCTATGCAGACGATCTTACTATTCTCATCAGCGGTCCTTTTGAGAGCATTACATGCGATCAAATGAGACTTGCACTGAAGATCGTGGAACAATGGTGCGTAGCACACAACCTGACAGTGAACCCATCCAAAACAGAGATGATCATGTTCACAAACAAACGCAGCCTAGGAAATCTCAGACTTCCCAAGCTATTTGGAACACAACTTACTCTTACCAAAGAGGTCAAATACCTAGGAGTAATACTGGACAGTAAACTCCTGTGGAATAAGCACCTCGATGAAAAACTGAATAAAGCCTGCATTATTTTCTGCCAATGCAAGCGGCTACTCGGTAAAAGCTGGGGACTATCACCCAAAATCACTTTATGGCTATACAGGACAGTCATAAGACCAATAATCACTTACGGTGCTGTTGTCTGGTGGCAGAGAACAGAGCTTAGCACCGTCATAAACAAACTGCAGCAATTCCAGCGACTCCCATGCTCCGCGGTCTCTGGCTGTATGCGCACAACGCCTACTGCCGCACTGGAGGTGGCTCTTGGTCTGCCACCCCTGGATCTATTCATACAGCAGGAGGCCGCCATGACGATCATTAGACTCAAACACCTGGGTCTATGGCACAAAGTGAGGGATCGCACTCCAAATTATGGGATCAATTGGTGGAATACGAACCACTGATAGCAGCTCCATGCGATAGAATCCCAAAACACCATATCTTCACAAGAAGATACTACATCCAGATACATGGAAATGACCGAGATCAATCCGGCATTAACGAAGTCCGAATTTACACGGACGGTTCCAAGACTAGGTCAGGAACTGGAGCCGGAGTTTTCTCGCAAGACCTAAACATAAACATATCACTAGCGTTAGGCCAACACAGTTCCATATTTCAATGTGAATGTGTGGCAATAACTTACGCTGCCACAACGGCCATGTCAAGGGGTATCAAGGACTACAACATCCGAATAATATCCGACAGCATGGCCGTCTTAAAGGCATTGGAGGGCAACACAATGACCTCTGGTATTGTCTTCGAGTGCCACCAAGCACTGGAACAGCTCGCTATATTCAATGGGGTACTCCTCCAATGGATTAAAGGGCACAGTAACTCACACGGGAACGATGCCGCAGATGAGTTAGCAAGGAGGGGCTCGGCAACCCCAACCTCTGGCCCAACCCCACTCCTGCCCATATCGTTTAACCAAATACGATGCTGGGTCAGGCAACGGACCTGTGAAGCACACAACCGGAGGTGGAAAAACTCACCCGGCTGCAGACAGTCCAAACTGGTGCTGAATCAAGTCACACCACGACTCACCTGCAGACTGATCAGTCTTAGCAGACCGGAACTCAGAATGGTTGTCGGAACTATTACAGGACATCTAGCCCTGAACCGACAACTATTCATAATCAATGCGACAGACAGTCCCCTGTGCAGGGGATGTCTGGAAGCTGAAGAAACGGCCGTCCACGTAGTCCTGGAATGCGAGGGAGTGGCCACACAACGGGCAAGTATCATTCCTAATATAAAGTCGCTCCTAGAAGCCTGTGAACGCCCCAGGAGGCTTCTGCGCTTCTGGAAGGAGCTTGGTTGGCTCACCTAGTCAACCAATCCTCGACGCATAAAGGACCACTCTGAGTCTAAATGCGGAAACCGAAGCCCACAACCAATATAATGGTCTCGTGTTTCCAGCATTTTACATGAAATTGTTTTGGGTAGGATTTCACTCCTTTTTGTAACTTGTTTATGACAGTATTTTTACGTATGACAAGGATTCCCTATATACATTTTTGGAAGTCTCATACAATCTTCCATCCCCTAGTTTAAGGGGGGGTGGGGTGTAAAAGTACCAAGTTTTAGAATTTTTTACTGGTTTGTGTACTAATACTAGCCTACATACTGAATTTCAGCTTCCTAGAACTTCAGAAAGTATCCTAAGAATTTTAATGATCATCAGTGAGTCAGTAACGAAATCGTTTTTTTTTAGATATCAATAAATCTAAAGTATAAGAGCTATGCTATAGAAACTTTAAATGTTCAATAACGCCATTATTGGCAACATATCCCAAGAATTTTGTTTATCTATTATAATTCAAACCCAAGTTATGAGGGTTCCAAAAAACGAGAAAAGATAGAACGCGCTTTGAGAAAAGATAGGTTCATTTGGCTCGTCTTGGCAGGGGCACTGCCGTGCCCCCAGATAAAATGTTAAAATGTTAAAAAATACACAAAACGACGGCCAAAATTACAAATTTGCTTTTAGGCCGCCTTTACTGTGCGGTGATACGATCCATGGCCCTCTACGGATCGCCGATACGGCCAAAGCGCTTATCGGCCTCCTCCCGCTGCCGTGCTAAGCTCAATCAAGGGCACCGGGTAGCCGCCAATCAGGTCGTACAGAGATACCGCTCCATATTTCTGGCACGGTTCCCGCCTTTTGATATCCTGGCGGATATGGACGCGAGGGTCTAAGACCAGACTCGTGCGATCCGCCAGGGTGAGAGCGGGGACGACCAGGACAAGCTCGGAATGCGGCGGAACGCTCACCGACATGAACTGGCGCAGTGGCGCGCGCGGTTGCAACAGCCGCGGAATGCGCACCACTGCTGTTTTGCCTAACTTGGGTAGGTAGGGAGGGAGGTCGCGTCACCTACCGACTGACGCAGGTACTCACTGGGCATGGCTGCTTCGGTGAGTACCTGAATCGGATTGGACGCGAGGAGACAGCACAATGCCAGCACTGCGCGGCCGACTGGGACTCCGCCCAGCACACGCACGAAGACTGCCCCGCATGGGCGTCTGAACGCGAAGTCCTGGTCGATGAAATCGGACGAGACTTGTCCCCGCGAGCAATCATTACTGCCATGCTGGCGGGTGAGGAGGCTGGGGGTCTCTTTCTGTGAAGCTGTAAGGCTCCAGAAAGAGACAGCTGAAAAAAAAAAAAAAAAGGCTAATAGGCAGGGAGAAGCCACTGGCTTTCCCTGAGATGGGGCCTAGTTAGGTGCGGCATCGATCTGGGGGGACCTGAAATCACATGGCCAGGGTTCTCCCCAGAGCAGGGCGACTAAGGCTGGCCATCGGAGTGGTTTTTTTAATGGATTTTCCACTCCGTCAACAAAAAAACAAAAAGGCCGGATTGTGCCTGGAGATGAAACATGAGTTCATCATTATGAGCCTGACTCCAATGACTCCAAATAGGTCTCCATGCAGTGGTACAATAGAGGCACATCACCGTCGAAGAAATTCAAAATGTCTTCAACGGCTAGAAAACTCATGGCCACTGTTTTCTGAGATACAGAGAAAATCCTTCTTAATGACTACTAAGAAAAGGGTATCAATATAACTGAAGAGTACTACGCTGCACTACTATAACATCTACGAGATGCTGTGATTGAGAAAAGGCATGGAAAATTGACCAAACGGGTGCTCCTTTTGCACAAGGCGCAAGTTGTGGTGGCTGAACAGATTTGGCTTCGAAATCCTGTCAATCCTCCCTGTAGCTCAGATTTAGCCCCATGCGATCATTATCTGTTCCCAAAAATAAAAAAAGGAAATTTTCAAACAATGAAGAAGTGAAGAGCACAATTCCGGCCTATTTCGAAAACAAAGACAAGAGTTTTTTTTTATGTATTTATTTATTTATTTGGAAACTTAACAGCTATGTTACATATATCATGGGTGAAGTTAAACATTTTTTAGACTCTTAGCCAATAATAAAGTTTCGCGACAAGTAAAAGAAAATTGCGTGCACCACTTAAACATAGGCAATTGTACGTATTATATACTATCTATAATTTAATTTATATTAGGTATATTGTGCAGAGTGAGAAGTATTCCAAAAGAAAGCAACTTACAAAAACAATCTTAATTTGGACTCACAAGTATGATTGCAACTTTTTAGTTATTTGTCTTTTAACACATTCAATGCCAACTACACGGCGCCGTGAAGATGTATATAATAATAATAATATATAATCTTTATTGTCACAAAAATTATACAGTTCACAAGGGTTCACACTTATAACTTGACACAATTAAATGTATTGTGCTTTAGGTACTGATACTGGCTCCCAAACTAAGCGAAGGCTTGTATTTTGGGTTGCAGTTTTCAGTCGTGTATTATTTATTTATTTTTATTTATTTATTTATTTGACTAATATAATATAATAATATGTTACAATATAAGACATTTTTATTTAAAATACATTCAGTAGTTTCGTTAATCATTAAGCAAGACTAGTGTAAAACTAAGGTAATATTTTATTTATACAGATCTTTATACACATATATGTAATAAAATTTATTTCTAATACTTTAATCACTGCCTGCCTGAACTAGAATAAACCTGTGTTTCAGGCGATCGCTTGACTTAGAGTATTAAACAAACTTGATTTAGATATTAATGTCCAGAATAATAAATACGTAATAATATGTATATAATACGTAACAATAACAGAATAATAATGAAAATAAAAATACTACATAGTGTACACGTGCAAAAGCAATTCACAAACATACGTAATAATAATTTCTAACATATTTTATGTTTCCGCATAATTTAAGTTTCTTATTGTTCTAAGCTATATATATTTAGTATCTTATTAATTTTATAATATAAGAAAGATCCTAAGAATAAATAAAATGTCTTAACAAACACTACAATTATTTTGATTATTAGGCATAATGAGTTATTGGTGCGAGTAAATTGTCAGTAGTCGGCACATATTCTCTTCGACATCACAATATTTAACTTCAGACAGAAAAATGATCTAGGCCACAGAGCTACTGATTAGTCATTACATATTAAATATAGATAGGTTTAAGTGCTTACGCTAAAAAAATCAATTACGCTCTTAGACGCCCTCATAGTCTATAGAATTTAAATATTTATCCTCAGCATATTTCCGAGCTGGGCAAGTTGCATCACCAGTTTGGTGATCACTTTTCCGTTTGAACCTTTTGCACGTCGCACAAGTAGGTGGTGTAGATTTGTCGTTGCAATCCTTAAAGGAGTGCCCGGACTCTCCACAGTGATTACAGGTTGGGCTAGTTTCCCGGCAATATTTAGCTGCATGTCCAAACTGCTGGCAGTTAAAGCACCTGGTCACCAGCGTGAAGTCTCTAACGGGACAGGAAGTTCAATTTATGTAAATTCTGCCTTGATTTATGAGCGCTTTTCTAATATGAGCCGGTACCTCAAGAATATAATTACAGATAAGAAGGCTTTTTTTACCTGATTTGTGGCTAAGTTTGATGGTATTCAGACAGGACTCACGAGAATCGTCAGGAAACTTGTCTGCTAAATTCTGCTCATAGATGCACTCAAGCACCTCCTTTTCAGTCAGGGCGACGGGTACACCTACGACAGTAATTCTTGGTTTGCGTTTTGCAGGTTCTTCGACTTTAAGGCCTGATGACGCTAATTTCTTTGACTGCCTCAATTTCTCAATGTCTAATTTAGATTCGGCACTAATAATAACACCCCCATTACTCACTTTTCTAAGGCCTCTAACATGAAGTTTTAGTTCCTCGGGTGAAATTATTTTTTGGACTAGAGGCTTAGTATCTTCACTAGTCTTGGTCTTGTCGCTAGGATAGATGGCAAGGGTACTAATATTGCTCGGACGAACTAACTTATTTGGACCTTTTTTTACCATATCGGCAAAAGAGCTATGTTCCTGTGGTCTCAGCTTTTCTTCAACAACTGTTTTGAATCGATTTAGGGAGCTCGCAACATCTTTGGTTTCCTGTAGGTGCTGTATGGTGGTATGCGCAAGGATAGTCTTCTGCTTTAATTCAAATTCAAATTCAAATTCAAATCCTTTAATTCAGACATAGTCCATAGGGTTAGTACAAACAAAGAAACTTACGAACTAAAGTTAGTAAACACAATAATTATTTTTGGTGACCGGTGTGGATCTTTGCCCAGTGGCGCAACAGAGGGGAGTCCCACCGATCCGTAAACACCTTCAGGACACTGCTAGTAGCGGTGCGCAACCGGCCGGCCATGGATGCGGTCCTCTTTTCTTAAGATTGCCGTAAAAGTCGTCTGTGTGCGCCTCCGCAAACATACCGGACGCACTACAACGCCACGACAGCCCCAACAGCATCCTGAACGCGTTATTATATTGGACGCGCAGGTCGCTGCATGTCCTCCTGCGTAAAAACTGGTCCAAAGACCTGCACGTGTAAAAGGACTGGCAGAATGCTTTTAAAAAGTGTAACCTTTACTTGATTTGTACAGCGTGAAAATCTTTCGAACCAGCATGTTACATCGAACAGCCAGCGATCTGCGCCCCTTTTTTTCTTTTTTTTTTTTATTTTTTTTTTCAAAAAAATTTACCCTTTAAAGACATCAGTGCCCCAATTTGCCCCAAAAAGTACTTAAATTAGTCCCCCACGTTAAAGGGGGGGCCACATATCGTGACACCGGGGAAACCTTTTAAAATATTTTTACCCCCCGCGCTTTTAAAACAAAATTTAAAGTTCGCTCTTTTTGGCATTGTTTTAACCCCAATGGGCCGCTGATAGGACTCACAGAACGGCCACAATTTTTCCCCCAAAGCGCTGATCGAGGGCTCAGCAGACCATGTTTATGGCAAAAGCTAATGTTTTTAATACCAGACGCCATCAATATGACCCCCAAAACTCTTGGTGCGGGTTTAAAGGTCCTTAAACCCTTTTTTTAAAAAAGAAATTTTTAAAAGGGAAGGGGGGCAAAATAAACCCCCCCTTTCTACCCCGCACCCCAAACCCTTTACCATCGTTTTGAGAAAGCTGCCCATTTTCACACATTTTCGGGATTAAGTACCAGTAACGAAACAAGGACGAAAATTTCCCTTCGGTAGTGTCGTACCCCCTCCGCATTTTTACCCCCCAATACCCCATCGTGGGAAAACCCCAGGTCGCAAGGGCCCTTTTGACGGGGGTCCAAAAAACGGCAAAAACGGTGTTTTTTCTGGAGGTTAATATTAAAACAGTTTTGTTAGGCACAGAATGGCACTCCCCAGTAGAAAAGACCAGGTTTAAAGGGCCAAACTGCGCTTTAAAGGGGGTTAAATAGGTTACCCAAAACTTTTTGGATAAAAGGCAAACTGCCCAAGACCTTGGCGAAAATCGGGGCCCAAAAGGGAAAAAAAGGCCTATAATTGGCCACGTCAGAGGCATCCCCCCCCTGTCCTTTAAATGACTGGTACTCCCAACAGTGCGCTTTGGGGGCCCTTTCCGGGCAGTTAAAGGGTTTGGCGGGAGACAAAATTTAAAAAGCAACGAAAGAACCCTACACAAAATACCCCCAGGTGTTTTGGGTTGCTCGACGCTGGGGGCCAAAATCGGGGGCCTGGTGCCTTACCTTTGCCATATTTTTAAAAACTTTTGGAAACCTTTGTTGGGGCTGAAAACATTACGGCAATTCAAAAAACCCCGCCTTTCCCCCTTTTCCCTTTCAAACACCCGCCGCTCAGTTTGGAACAAAAATGGATTTTAAAAATTTGTTTTTTGGAAGGGGTTTTGGCGATCTCTTTCGGCCGCTCGGGACCCCCCCCCAATAAAGGGGAAAGACTGGGCTTGACATTTTTTAGGGGTTTGATTTCCAAAACTTACCCAAATTTTTTTTTGGGGGAAATGACTATTACCAATATATTAACTAATTTGTTTTTGATTTTTGAAAAAATTTTTTAAATTTAGTTTTAAATTTCCCCCGGGTTTCACGCTTTTTTTTCATATTTGGGCCCTGTTGGGAGCCCCAAAGGGGATCCCCCTTTTGGAAATAGTACGAGCCTCCCTGTGAGCATGGTGACAAAATTTTTCCGCCTGTAAAACATTTTAACTTTCGCTTGATGCGCTATTTAAACCGGGAAATTTTAAATTTTGGGGGCCCCAATCTTGAAGATTTGGGATACATTTCCCAAAATTCAGACGGGTTTTTTAAAATAAAAAAATGCTCTGAATTATTAAAAACATTTTGTGAGAAAAAGTAACACATTTTTTCGGGCAAATTTTTTAAATTTTTTAATTTGTCATTAAAATACTCAAAATATCAAAATTTTTGTTCACTATTTCTTTCACCCCCCCGGGTACTTTTGTTACTATGAGGTTATGAGTTGATAACATCGGGTTTAAATTTTTAGTCAAAAACATTCAAATAGAATAGGATAGTGATCAGGGCTGGGAAAATCCACATGAGACTGATGCTTATTAATCCCTTTTTTGCTGCGCTTTTTTATTAAACAATGATCTAGCCAAAGGGGGTGAGCCGCACCTGACAAACAAAAATGTGTGTATCCTTCGGTAAAAGCTTTATAGGGCGGGGCAAAACCTGTCTGCTCACTGCAAAAATGACATAAGTTCGGTGGAAAAAAAACCCCGAGGCCCCCGGGGTTGGGTTAAAAGTCCCCTATTTTAATTACACATTTAACTATACTTTTCAAATAGGGTTTCAAACTTCCGAGTGTTTGTGTAAATAAGTCAAAATTTTTACCCCCTTACCGTTACGTATGGCATATACACTGAAAAAATCAAAATAGGGGGAAATTTTTATATTCAAAATTTTATTGCAACTAATCATTTACTTGAACTTTTTTCTGTTTGAAACAGACGGAAACCAGACCCCTTTTTTCCAAAAGTAATTTCCACTCCCCGTACGGTTTTTCCCGTGATCACCTTTAGAAAACGGGGGTCAAAGGCTGACCCTTTCCATTTTTACCCCGAAGCTGTCACTATGCTTTTCCCCAAAAATCCTACCTCGTTGGGGGCCAATTTTCCCGGGAAAACTCCGGAAAATTTCAAAGAAAAGTCAAACACCCCTTTTCAAAACCCCTTCTCACACATTCAACCGACCTGTTTTACACCTTTTTCAGTTTTAAAAATAGATAAAAGTTATTTTTACTTTTTTCATTCAAAAATTTTGGGGCCCCTTATTTTAGGTATCTTTTTTTAGCTGGGGAGCGAGTCTCGTACGAATCCTTTTTCTTTTAAAAAAGAAAAAAATCTTTAAAACCCTAAATTTCCCTTTCCCGGGCCAAAAAGGGTATCGTCCCCAAAAAAAGGGGTCTAAATTTATTTTTTGAAAGTATAACCCTTAAAACCCCTTAATGTTTTTCTCCGCCTTCCTATTAATTTTTTTCCCGCTTTACAGTTTCCCCGAGTCTTTTTCTTTTTAAATTTTAATTTACAAATAAACGGTTTCAGGGTGTTTCGTTTGTCACATTTGGGGAAAAAAAAAAGCGGGGAAAAAGATTCCGGCCCGCTTTAAATTTTTCCCTTTGGGGCAGTGTTGGGGGTTTCCAGTCTTACCAGCGAAAACCCCCTTTTTTTCTTTTTTTTAAATTTTTAACAACTGTCCACCCGACCAAACGTGTTCCCTCCCCTTTCCCCCTCACCCCCGATTACTTTTTCAGCCCTAGTTTTGGTTTACTTGGAACTCCGGAACATTCTTCATTTTTCCCCAACCCAAAATTGGGGTTTACGGATCTAGTGCGACAAAATTTTATCCCCCCGCCCCCGTTGGGGGTTACAGAGAGAACGATATTTTAACGAAAAATGTTTTAAAAATCCGGCAAGCTGTTTTTTCGCGGGCCCGGGAAAATTTTAAAACAGGGGGCGACAGGGGGTGTGGTGGTACCGTCGAGAGTGGGCCACCCGTAGCTCGTTCTCACTATCACACGGGACGGCGTTTGCGCAGGCGCAGGGACAGGGGGGCGACGACTCAGCACGCGCGGGCCCGGGTTCCCCTCGGGGGCCCCCATCCAACAAATACCCCCCCTCTTTGCACATTAATATTTTTTAATTAAAAAAGGGCTCCTCTTTTTCATACTTTCTAAAACTTCTTTGGTAACCTTTAATTTTTTCTTTTATTTGATTTTTTTCTTTACGCAAAAACACAAAACCTTCCCTTTTTTCGTTCCCTCCAAAAAATTTAAACAAAACAAAAGGTGGTAATTTCTCTAAGTTGTAGGCCACAAAACGGGAAATTTTGATCAGGCTCAGCTGTTTTTAAACCGAAGCATATCTTCAAGATCCTTTTTCTTTTCTCTGTTTACGCCTCGATACAAGCTTAAGCTTTTTTTTTTCACAGACGAAAACAATAACTTTTTTGCACCGTCAATGTCCTCTTCAGAGAATGCCGATAAACAAATTCTTATTGGCCCTTTTATTATCCATAACGTCAAGTTTATTCCGGATAAACGCTAACACTTCACATATTACTACATTACAGTTTGCACACTTGAGCGTATTCACACACTTCACGGACATTGGTCATATCCTTTTTTTTCGCAGTGACCGCTCGGTAACGCGCCGCGCGCGATGACTGCGATTTAATGATTGGGTAAGTACGGCCCTTTGAGATGTGCCAGATCCGATCTTACGGCAAATATTTGTGACAAGCATCTTTGATCCGTGTTCATTTTGCCCTCCGACACTATAGAGCAACCTCATTCAACAGGGCATCAATGCTTGACATCCATTTCTGGATCTCCGGCGTCTGTATTACCTCGCTAGGTAAATCATTGTTCTTTGGGGAAGGGCGGTTCTTCAACAATGGGGTGATGTTGCCGTGTTGGCGTCGGGTGGAGGACTCCTCCGTATTAACTGGCTACAGCCAACGGGCTTGATACTGGGGTTTGACATGTCACTAACACATATAAAACTTTTATAACTATGTTTATAAGTCCAAAAATTAGATCATGCTAGTACACAGTTGCAAACAATAGGCATGAATCCTCTCGCTCGTGACACACTTAGCGGAAACTACTTACACTACAAAATAATTCTTTATTAGAAATTATATATGATTTCTTTTTAATGCATTTTGTCGGTTTCCCAAAAAAACAGGGTCTGCTTAGTCAAGCGGTCAACCGTTAGGGGCCGAGCACAGGGCGCCGTGGAGGAGCGGGGGCCCAGACACACGGCGCCTTTGGTTGGCGACTGTGTTTTTTCATGCATCAGTACCGCTCCGGCCGTTGCAATAACCGTACGTGACGCACGTGGCCATACACGTAAGAAGCGATCTTATAATATCAAGTGTTGGTTTGGGGTTCGCGCGATCCATTGTTAAATACGGGAACTTTTGGGAAAAATACACTTTTTTACACTAAAATGACTGACAAGCCAGGACCTTCTAAACGCCGCGTTAGCGTATTAACTTCGGGTTCCAGGGCTAAAAAAGGCCGTAGTTTTAGTGCCGATAGTAGTTTGGATGATTTTGAGTGGTCAAGCGAGGAAAGCTCTATTCTCTCAAAGTTGTGATAAGAGTTTGAGAGTGTTTGAAGAGGAGGTTAGCGACGACAGTTTTTGATAGTATTTTTGATATTAGGTGTCGTGCATACACAAACGTATGGACAGATTTCAATCACCAAGTCATCAGAAAACTTTAAAACCAGTACCACCCAAAAGACGGTTACCCGTCCAATGTCTCCAGATCGGCACATGGCAACCTCACCTTCTATCATACAAGATTATGGTGAGGTACCTGATATACCTGACAATTTATTAAATACTTCTGTAAAGCCATCTGTCTCTATGTTAATGTCCGATGTAAAATCGATTAACTTTCCCAGTGAAGATATCAAAAACTTGCCACTAAGATCACCTTTGATCGTTACTTCACCAAGGCATCACTGTCACAAACTAGAACTGTAAGGCTAAAAGGACCAACCATCTCCCGAAGGAGCTAATCTTTTTCTTGGCAATTCACCAAAACAGGAATTACTAGTTCAAGTCCTTTTGATCCATTTGAGGCATTCCGGTTACTATTAAACGATAATATCTAGATTTGATAGTGCGTGGGAAAATAATGCAAATGCCATTCGAGTACTGAAAGCCCCTGGTGTCAAACAACACTCCCCGAAAAATTTTCCTGGAAAGATATGAAAACGAACTGAATATTAACATTCTTGGGTTAGTCCTTCACACAGGGACAATCCGGCTGAACAGACTCGGCGATTACTGGAAAAAGCATTGGTTTATTTAATATTCCTTGCTTTGAAGAATTATGTCACGCAACCGTTTATGCTAAAATTTGCGTTTTCCTTCATGTTTCATCTGAAGGGAAATGAAGAAGAAACCCACTGAGCAAAATTCGTCCAAAAGTTGATCATTTCAACAATCGAATGAATGATATTTATTACCCAGCAAACAGCTTTCACTTTGGATGAATCGATGGTGTTGTGGCGTTTTTCGTCCCGTTTTAGGCAATAAATTAAAAATAAGCGCTATAAGTATGGAGGTGGGAAATTATACGTAAATTGCAGAAACCAAAAGGCACAGTTTCTCCCAAATTTCAACTATACGGGGGTGCAGGTGATGATACGTCCGGAATAGGCCACTCAAAAAATGTTGTAAAGCTACTTTAAGAGAAATTTGGACTTGGGACACAGTGTTTATATGGACAATTACTATAACTCCTACGATCTAGCTGTCAAATTATTAAATCGCCAAACTTACTGCACGGGTACTTTAAACAAAAAATCGAAAAGTAATCCAAAGAAAAGGTAAATAGACCTTGTTACTGTCACGTTGCGTAAAGGAGAAAACAAGTCTTTGTTTTTAAATGGATGTACATGTAGGCAAGTGGAAAGATAGGCGATACGTGCTTTATATATCGACAGAGCACGATGGCGAAATGATTGAAGTCACCAACAAAAAGAGGCACGCTATCGTAAAACCATCAGCAATTATACATTACAACAAGTTTATGTCTGGTGTTGATTTGCAAGACCAAATGCTTTCGAATTACCCTTGCGAAAGAAAAAACCTTGCGATGGTATAAAAAAGATATTCATCCACACACTGCAGATGAGTTTGAGTAATACGTTCCATATATATCATAAATTTAGTACGAATAGGCAAATGAAGGCTGAGAAAATGCCAACCAATCATATTTTAACCAAATTGAAAACGTAAAAACGCGGCAAAAGAAAGGGGGTAACAAGACAAGAACTATCACGGAAGTAGTAAGAAAAGAATGTAAAGGCTGCAGAGAAAGGAAAAACCCAGGGTGCCACTTTGTATGAATGTAGAAGCTGCGTTGGAAAGCCAGGCTTTTGTATAGAAGGTTTTTTTGAAGTGCATGTATAATTTCATAATAATCTTGGTTTGTTTTTTTATTTTCAGTTAAACTTCTGGTGATTATTAATTTGTTTTATTTCTAATATCATTCTATATCAAATAATTAAGCCAAAAAGCATAAATAAAACATCACACAATGAAAAAAAAAGCAATTACCGGCGGCCGTGTGTTTGGCTGCCCAAAGCTCCGTAGGCCAAGTACACGGCGCCGTGAAAGTGCATTTTTTTTAAATAAAGGTAGTTATGTTATAATTATTATCAAAACTTACACATAATACTCAATTACAAATAATATAAACATTCAAAACGTATGGCCACAGTAGTACAGTCATTACCAACTGCACAGGTACAGAGATGCATCTCATAATGCAAGTGGCATGAATGTGTTAAAAGGCACTTTTTTGAGAGGTGGAAGATGTCCGATCTCGTCAAAATTAATATTGTAACAGCTAGGCAAACGAGTGAGAACAGAATTCTTAGCATAATTGGTGCGGTGCAGAGGAACACTGAACAGGCGCGTATGTCTAGTACGAGCCCCGGGTGCATTCAAGCTAATATTAGAGAGAAGTTCGATACTATCATATCACCCCGAATGATAGCGAACAAAATGCTCATGTCTAGTAACACACGCCTACTAGATAGAGGCAGCAGATCATAGTGCTTGCAGTCGTCAAGATATGATAAATGTCGTCTCCTTGTCTTTAAAATTTAGATGTCTCACGAAACGTTTTTGAATTCTCTCAATTTATCTGTGTATGTAACATATTGGGGAGACCAAACAGGACTGCCATAGTCAAGTACACTTTGCACGTATGCGCGATAAACAGTTTTAAGGCAGTTGATATTCTTAAATTTAGCGCACGTACGCATAAACGAAGCCTAGATTTCTGAATGCCTTACTGGTAATGGTGTCTATATGACGAGGAAAAAAAGCATTTTGGAATCCAACACTACCCCCAGGTCTCTTACATGATCTACCCTAGTGATAACATTATCACCGAATTTGTATGTGTACTTGATAGGACTTTTACGACGACTAAAAGTTATGCACTGACATTTATCAATGTTAACCGTAATTTTATTGCGTTTAAATATGAGAACAATGCTCCAGATCCCGTTGCACCAACTCACAGTCAAGTGTAGATTTAATTTTGAAATATATTTTTTTATCATCAGCATACATTAGATGCCTCGAATTACCAAAACACTGTCTATGTCATACAAGTAAGCACAATAGAGAAGAGGCCCCAGGTGAGACCCCTGCGGTACTCCAGAGGGATATTGATGAATTAGATTTAAAGCCCCCACATTTTCAGCTTGTGAGCGGTTCGTTAAGTACGACCTTTTTTTTTTTTTTTTTTTAGTGTGGAAATCCCCTCGGACCGTCCCCCC
>CADEBD010000700.1:0-20127 GCA_902825455.1 Arctia plantaginis | reverse complement strand
TTTTAATTAGCTACGTCAAACCTACTTTTTATGTGGTAAAGCCGATTGTTTTTTTTAAAAAGGGAAATTTTCTAAAAAAAAAAAATAATGATATACCCACGGGTTTTTAATTCACACACATAAAAAGCCAAAATATTCCTGAGGGGGACATGGGCCCTTCCCCTTTAGAAAGGAGGTTTTTGGCTTACAAAAAAACACGCGGGCCCAGACGGCTTTGGTATGGGGTTTGTCCCAAAAGGTTTTCCTTTCCTTCCTTTTTAAAATTTCCAAAATATTATTTTTTTTAAAAAATAAATTAGACAAAAACCCAGTATTATAGGATATAAAATTTTTTACAATAACAAGGGGGTATAAGTAAAAAAAGGTAATATGAAAAAACCTTATATAAAAGGGCATGAATTAAAAGAAAACCAAAAACAAAATAAAAAAAAAATAATAATTAAAATAAAAAATATTTAAAACAAAATTTCCACATCAGATAAAAGTCATCCCCGTTTTTCCCCTTTCAGTAGTATATTCAGAGAAAAAAAAAATAACGCAGAACCTCCAATGGCAAAAAAGTAAATTTTTTTCGCGGTAATTCTTAGGTGAGGTAAATAACGGGGATCAGAGGGAAATTAAAAGCATTCGCAAAAGATCGTTTTTGGTGGAAATTTTACGTGACCGATTCCCTTTGGGGTCCCGTTTCCGGGAAAGGACAGTCTTTTTTTTCTTTTTCCTGGACTTTTCGGAGAGTTGCTAATGGGAAAAGAAAAAACTTTACAATTTCCCGCGCTTTTTAAACAAGAATTTTATGCTCAGAAAACGGCAGGGAATACCCCCGAATACAGATAAAAGGTAAAATTTTTTCTAGTAAAAAACCCCAAAACCCTTTTCAAAAATTCTAATAATTTTTTGTCATACCCCGATGAAAAAAATTCAAAAAATTACAGGGAAATTTACGAAAAAGGGTTTTACGTCTAACCCCGAAAATTCGTTTGTTTAAATTCATTTTTTGGAAAAAAAATCAGTGCTGGTTTCCATCGTTTGTTTTACCATCCCCAAAGGTTTTGGTTTATCTCCCCCCCAATGGGCCCCAATACGCCCTTAAACACTTTTTTTTCTCTTGGAGCTTTGCCCCCCAAAATTTAGCTTTGTCGTTACCCCCCTTTGATTTGGCCACTTTTTTTTTTTTCTGAACGATAGCTGATGGAAGAAACATAAAGGGCGTGCGGACCCAGCATGTAAAGTAGGAAAACCCAAATGGAACCCGTTTTTCATTGCGGGATTTTTTTGACCCCTCGTTCATAGTAGAGGGGGGGAAAACGCAAATATAACTTTTTTGTGTTGAACTTGTGTTTTTCCCAAAATGCCATCATCATTGTCATAAAAAAAACGGGGTTTAAAACCGAAAATTTGAGTTTTTTTAAAGCAACTTTCCCTTAAGGTTGAGAGAAGCGGATTTACTTCACCCAAAAAATTTTGGAAGTTTTTTTTTCGTAAACTTTTTTGTCTTCTTGTCAAAAATAACTTAATAAAAAAAATAAAAACTAAAAATAAAGAAAAGGAAAGGGGTTTTACTTTTTGCCAGACCCACATTTTTCGCCATCAAACATCCCCAAAGGGGAAAAATGAGTATACGAAAAAAAATTGGACAGTAACGTTAGTTTTTCTCAAATTTCGGGTAAAAAGTGCTATGCCCCGAACTCCCATCACGGGCCCCGTTTGTTACAATGTAAAACATAAAAAGGGTAACCCCCTTCTAATTATTCCGTCTGAGTTTTAAACAATTGTTCAGCCTTTTTTCCCCAAAATGCCGGGAATTTTAATTTTCCCAGCTCAAATTTCAGTCCCCGGGAAATATTTTGCAGAAGGCCCAACAAGAAGCTTGGGGAATTCCCTAAACTTTTAAAACGATGAAAAACTTGTTTGGCCCGTTTTCATTTTTTCATTTGTTTGTTATATGAGTGAAAAGGGTCGGAGCCCCAAAAAAATAAGCTAAAGCTTCGTCTGGTTTTAAAAGGGCCAAAATTGTTCAGAACACTTTTTTTTTTTCTCTAGTTTCACTGCCCGCAAACTTTTAAGGATCGGGGCCTCAATTTGCTTTTTTGGTTTTCACCCAACCCAAATTTTCCAAAACGACTGACCACGCTTTTAAAGTTTCCCAATCGAGTGGCCTTTGGGCACCGGTATAAATACGGGAGTTGAAAATTTTATTACTTTTTTGGGGAAATGTTTTATTTTTTTTTATTATAATAAATTTTTTAAAAAAATTTTAAATAAAAAAAAAATAAATTTTTAAAAAAAAAAAAATTTAAAAAAAAAGAAATGCTGCCAAGGGCCACTCGAGCATCTCAATAGCGGGCAGTGGTATGACAGTGGTTTGCGTAAAATAAAATAGCAGAATTGAGGCCCTTTTTAAAGAAACACTTCGACCCCCTTTTTTGAGTAGCTAACTCAGTGCTGTAATAAGCCATTTGAAATTCGGGGTTTCCCAAAAAAGATCTTCCACTCCCCGTCTTTTCGTTTTCTTTGATGATCTTCAAATGGTTTTCTGGGTCCCCCACGGAAAGAGCGCTGTTTGATGTTGAAGTGAAAGGCTGGTTGACACACATTTTTATTTCCATTCCGGATCCCCTAACCAATCTTTGTTTAAATTGAAACATTTTTTTTGTTCATTTTTAAATTAAATATTTTTTGAAAGGTTTGATATTTGGATTTCGTTTTAGAGAATCGTCTGAAAACATCCACATCTTTAAATTTTTAACTTATAAAATTAAAAAATGCCACGGGTGTCGTTCATTTTTATCACGTTTTAGAAAAGTCTTAAAAAACTTAATTTTCGTCATAGTCACGATTCTTTCTGAAAAAAATTTAAAATTTATTTTTTTTTCGGTAAAAATAAAATTAAAAGCCCTGATAATTCACTCATTTTTTCACACTAAAAACCCCACAAAAAACCTACTATTGTTACTTTTAAAAATAAAATTAGCAGGACTCTTTTACTTTACAAAGTCTTGCTCACAGGGATAACATTAATGTTCAAAACCAAAATTCCCGTGTATTATGACGAAAGCAATAAGACAAAACAAAAATTTAAACACAAAAAATTTTTTCCCTAAAAAAATTTATGTTTCCCCATAAAAACAACGACAATATTTTTTATTACGCTAATTTTTTTCTGAGGCATCTACAAGGATACGGGAAAAAGCATAAAAAACTCGCCTTTGGGCCCAAAAGGGCCCGACTAAACGGTCCTTA
Source organism: Arctia plantaginis (assembly GCA_902825455.1). Classification (NCBI taxonomy): domain Eukaryota; kingdom Metazoa; phylum Arthropoda; class Insecta; order Lepidoptera; family Erebidae; genus Arctia; species Arctia plantaginis. The sequence continues at coordinate 16,887 of CADEBD010000700.1, read as the reverse complement.
CGGGTTTGAAAAATTTTAAAAACCGCGTGTCCTTCATCGTGATGACCCCAATAATCAACATTTTTCGTTCGATTGAGGGGAGTAAAAGGGGGCAAAGTGTGATTACCCCCCGCCGCGTTACAGTGATGGGGGAGGGGGGGGGATCAGAATATGAAGTTTACAGATTCTTTTAAAACATAGGTGACACGCTGTAAAATCCACACACGGGGTATATCGGTAGTAAGGAAGTACGCGCGCTTTTTAAACCCAGTGAATGGGGAGAGCTACATCATAATTTTTTTAATTATTTAACAGAAGACAAATATATTTTTACTTGATTTTTAAAAGATTTTTAAAAAACCCATTTCCCAAAAATAAACCGAAACCAAAAAAATTTTCCCCTTTAAAAAACTTACTTACTTCGCTGGCTCAGCGACCCAAAAATGTGTTTTGGCCCCCGACTTTTAAAAGTGCGCCTTTCTTCCTATTTAGGCCATTTTAAAACCAATCGCCAGGTCGCCCGAGATATCCCTTTTTGAGGGCTCAAACCCTCCCATTCTGTCCTTTGTGGAAAAGCACGCGAAGTGGGCCCCACCCTTTTTTTTTCCCCCGATTATGTTTGGGCCCTTGATTATTATATCTAAAAATTTGTTTTCTTTGTTCTTTGTCTCCGCTCCCCAAAATTGCCCTTATTGTTGGCCCCCAAAAACTTTCGTAAACTTTCTTACTTTCCCCCAATTAAGATTTTTCTTACTCCTTCATCGTTTTTGCCCTTTATTTTCGAACCCATAAAAAAAGGGCAAAATTTAAAGAAACTTTTTGTGACGCGGGATTAATTATTTTCTACTTTTTAAATTTGCGAAAATTGTACTTTTTTAAAGGGGCTCCCATAAAATTTGAAAATTTATTATAATGTTTTTTTCTTTTGGGTTTTTGGTCCTTTTTACTCTTCAGGGTAAAAGGGAATTCAGTTTTTCACGACGGGTTCTGGGACCACCCTTTTCCCTTTTTTCCGACCGTTTCCCCGGTATAGCCTTTTATTTTGTACCTCCCTTTTTAAATTTGGCCCCCCCCCCCCCTCCCTCCCCCTCCAATTTATAAATTTAAAACTTCAAAATGGTTTGAAAGGTGCTATTTTGAATAAGATTCGGGGGAAAAGGGCATGGGCCCTTTCGTGAACAAATGATAATTTTAACTTTAAATTTTTAACGGGTTTAAAATTTTCCCTTTTGATTTTCCCCCTGTATTTTTATTTATACATAACTTGCATTTTTAAAATTTTTAAATGTTTATATTTTAAGCACTATGCAATACTTTTGGGTTTGCCCCCTTATTTAAAAAAAAAAAATAAGTAAAAAAAACAAACAATGGACGTTTTGGGGCAAACCCCCAATCGCTTTTGCATAATTGTTTTAAAAAAAAACCCATTGGGCCAGGGTTTACGGGTTCGCTGCGGAAGTCAAGGGTAGCCCCTGAGTATTTGCTCTATTAGGAAAAAACTAAGTGCAAAAAAATTTTTTAAAATGTGCGAAAAAATTTAATAGAAGCTGGGAAAAATTTAATTTATTTTTAAAAATTTTAAATTTTAAATTTACATTTTTTGCACTAAAAAAAAAGAGAGGCCCCTGACGAGCATAGCGTTACAAAAAAAAATAAAACCCAATTGATGTTGTAGTATTTTTTTTTTTTTAAAAACAAAAAAAAGATAGCAGTTCTCTAGTTTTTCCTTCAGAAAAGAAAGTGTTAGGGCTTAGGGCATGCTTTGGTTCTACAAAATGAACCAAAAGGGGTCATCCGAAGTATACCCCCATGTTCTGGCTGGTCTTCTTGTATTGTTTTAGAAACATAAAAAAATTTTAAATTTTTAAAGGGAGGAAAAAAAGGTCAAATCTTTTTTTTTTTAAAAGAAAAAATTGGGAGGCAGGTTGCATTCGACCTTTAATATTTTACCTATGTAAAACCAATGATAAATCCCCAACCCAGAAAAAAAACTCAAATTTTTTTAATTTTTTTAAAAATTCCTTAAAAAAATCAAATCTAAAACAAAAACTCATCAGGCAGTAGAAAATATTTTTTGTTTATCCGTTTTGGGAGATATAGTTAATTTAGTCAGTCAGAATTTTTTTATTTAAAATTATTTTATTTTCAAAAAGTTTTTTCGGGAAACCCCAATTTTCATTTTTTTTTTTAAAAAATAATTTTTTTAAATTTAATAGCAGAAAATTTTCTTTAGAAATTATGTTCATAGTGAAAATTTAACTTGAATATTAAAACTAAATTTATTTAAGATAGTCTGTGATAGGGAAAATAGATCTGTAACGTTTTACCTAAGATTTCGATGTTTTAAATCAACGCGCAATGACGTTTAAAAATTTTGTACAAAAAGGTGGCAATAAATTAAATTTTAAAAAACTTAACATTAGGAATCAATTTGGATAGTTCTCTGATAGTGACAGATCTAAAAACTTTTCACCCCAACTTTTTCGAATGATTTAATCAACGCGCATTTTGGGTTTTAAGTCACTTATAAAGGGATTTATTTAAAAAGATGAATTTTGTAGAAATTTGCTGTCCCCATAAGCGAAGAAACTGGACGTGAAGAAGATTATTTTTTAAAAAAAGGGGTTTTAGTAAAAAACCCTTTAAAATCGTTTTCCCATCTTTATTCCTGTATGCTGTTTACCAAACCCAAAAATTTATTACATAAAAAAATTTTTTCCCACTAATTTTTGTTTCGGAGCAATTTAAACGACTTTAAAACTTAAAACTTTGGTTTGAAGAAAACCAAAGCATATCAAGAAACTGTCTCTTTTCCCAAATATTAGCTAAAAACCATAATACTGATCTACCAAACCATATTTAAGAATGATAGTCACACAGCAGTTTTTCCATTAGTTCCAAGTATCTTTTTTTATGGTTGCAGTGGATTCACTCAAAAATGAAACGATCTCCCTTCCCACCGCTTTTACAAATTTTTTTAATTTAAAACCTACATATATCCTTTAAGCTAAATAAAAAAAAATAATGTATGTAGGGGTTATACTTTTATTATTGATGGTCGTATATACATTGAGTGTCAAAATGTTTTTTTTCAAAATTTTCGAAATCTATCTACACATAGAAATAAATATAAAAAAATATAACAAAGAATTTTTAAAAACCCCTTTCGCCTGAACGGGGCGTTTTTCAAATTGTCTGTATGAAATAATATTAGAAACACCGCCACTTTTTTTTTTTTTTTGCGATTCTATTTGTAAAAAACCAAAAACTTCTAAAAATTTAACAGCCCAAAAATTTTGGGAAACGCCCCAAAAATTGTTTCCCTTTTTTTTTTAAAAATTTAAAAAAGCCGCGAAAAACCCGAAATTTTTCCAAACGAATGTATTAAGGCATCGTACAAAAAAATCCCGCTTTTAAATATGTAATAAATTTAAAATTTTTAAAAAATTTTTTAAATTGGTAAATATTAAATTTTTGTCGATATTTTTTTAAACCCTCTGTTTTTAGATTTCAATTTTAAAAAGTAAAAAATTTCTTGTAAATTCCCAAAAACTGTGGAACCGGAGTAAAAAAAACGATGAATAGAACTAAAACTACGACCTAGGTAAAAGGTAAGCTTAAGGGTAACTATTAACAAAAAAAGGGAAATGCTATTTTTTTGGGAAAAAATGTAATTTTTGGGTAACACCGGGTTTTTCCCGGGTTTTTAAAAAAAGAGAGAATATATATGAGAAGCTTAAAGAATTTTTTGTAAACAAATTTTTTAATATATTTTTGTTTCTTATTTTAAACATGTTTTTGGGTTTAAGCTTTAAAAAACAACATTGTTTACAATAAAATTTTCCCTTCCCAACTAACTGTTTAATTGAAAAAAGGTTTGGAAAAATTTTAGTATTTTTCCATTTAAGTATAAATAATGCAAAACTTTTTCAGGCAAAGTTAGTATTGTTTATTTAAATTTTTTTTTTGCAACAATTTGAAGTTACAAACTAAATAAAAAATTTATACTCCACCAAAGGCTCCCCTTTCCCAAAATTGAAGATATGATTTGTTTTTAGCTAGACAAGCACGAGAAAAAGCTAAAAAAATTTTTAAAAATTTAAACTAATAGAAAACAATGGTTAGATCGGGACAATATTTTAATTATGTTAAAATTGCGGGTTTCTTTTATAAAATACGTAATAAAAAAAAACGTTTAAATTAAAAAATGTTAAAAATTTTGTATTTATATCACACATATCTACATTTTACTTCTTTTAAACATAAATAAAAAATTTTAATAGGTAGAGTCCCCAAACGAAAAGCTGCAAACCAGTATTTGCAAAGGGATGCAGGGGTTCCCAAATTTTAATACAAGAAATTAAAAAAATCCCATAGGTTAATAAATGAAAAGATCAAGTCCAAAAAAATCGATGCATTTTTACCCTTTTAATAAAACTATCGAATTTCATATAAAAAATGAATTTTTCAGAATTTACTTTGAAAATTTAAAATCCTTCCTCTTCCCCAAACCATAAAATTTCCCTTACTCAGCTGAGTCCCAGGGAGCATTTCCCACAAATGATGTCGCATTTTATCCCAGGATAAAAAAAAACTTTTAAAAAAATTTAAATTTAAAACCAGATTTACTAATTTTTAAACACAAAATTTATTTTGTTTCCCAAAATTATTATTTCAAGCATTGGGAAATTTGGGGCATATTCAATGAAAAAAAGAATTGATGTATCTTTCCCCTGTCCCCCGTGTATGTATTTACACCATCATGGCCCCTTTTTGGTGTTATTTTTCAGCGTCTCCTCCGGGAATTTTTGTACAAAATATATCATTTAAAAATAAAGAGCAATTTTTTCTCTTAAAAAATATTTTGGGGGTATTTATTGGTCATTTCAAAGATTTGGAGTTTGGGGAACGGGTGAAAAAACCCCTTGCCCCTGCTCCTTTCAATTTGGGTTTAAAGTTTTAATGAAAATTACCCTTATCTAAATGGTTGTAAGCAAAAGGTAGCATTTTCAACCAAAGTGATAGCACAGCCCCCACCAGAAAAAAATAGATTTTAAACAATTTTTTATTGCTTAATCCCGTTTAAGCTGGTTCTGGGGAGGGGAAAGGGCTTAAAAGGGTGGTTTTAAGCACTTTTGAAAACTTAGATTCATTTGACCCGTCCTTGGGCACAAAAAATTTATCCAAAAAAAAGGGTTTCCGGGGTTGTTATTTAACCCCATTATAATAAAAAATGGGCCCAGGGTAAAAATTTTTTTGTGTCAGTCATTTTAGTGTAATATTTTGGGGAGGAACCTAAAAAAATTTTTAAGGGAAAAAAGGGCTATGTATTAAAGGGTTTCTGAATTCAAATTAAAAAACTAGGGCACAAACCCAAATTTCTTTTTTTTACCCCTTTTTATAAAAATAAACATAAGTAATTTTTTTAAAAAGGGGCGGGGTTTTTAATTTTAGAATATGAGCAAAGCAAAGCAGGACCCTGTTATAGGGAAATTTTTTTTAAAATCAAAAATTTAGTAATATTTTTTGTGAAAATATTACTAAAGTTTTTATGATTTCATATTTAAAATAAAAATCGAAATTTTTTTAAGATAAAGGGAAGTTTTTAGGAATTTTAAAAAAATAATGTATTGTGCAACTGCTATAAGATTAAAAGTAAGCGGGTTCTAAACAAAATTTTCATTTCTCTAAAGATTTAAAAGGAAAAAAAACTTTTTTTGACCTCGATTTGGGAAAGCTTTTGGGGAAAGATTAGAAAATTAATTTTATTTTAACCCACAAAGTATGGTGGAAACCATTGCTTCACGGCAGTAACTCTCATAGTGATTTTAAAAAGTAACAGGCGATTAGGAAACTAATGTTAAAGGGGTACCAAATGTTTATTTTCTGAATGCACAAACCGCTCCCCCCCGTTTGGAAGAATGCCTTTGGAATTTTTTTTAAGATTACAATTATTATATAAATAAATTTAAAAAGATTTCCTAAAAAAACAGAATTTAAAAATACCTCCCCAAAAATATCATTAAAACGGGGATCCAAAATTTTATATGATATTTTTCCAAATATCGAAAAAAGCTCCTCAGTGCCCAAACACCCTTTTGCAATAGGGACAAGTTTATCATAAGGGGCATGACCATGGAAAAATGGTCCTTTCGGGAAAACATGGAGGGTAAAAATACATCCCGCGAACCCCCCCCCCTATTTCCCAAAGAATAATCATACATTTTTATAATCCACCAAGAGCTCTGGACCCTACAACAGAAAACATGTTTAATTCATTTTTAAGATGAAGTTTTTAGTAGTACATAAATTTAGACAGAATGAGACATTTTCATTATTTTTTTTTAACATTAAAAAACCCTAAAATCTTTTTTGCTGTAGGGGGTTTAGGGGGGTTTAAAATGAAATTTTTTGTCAATTTTTTTTGGGTACAAAAAAATAATTTTGGGGGAGCCCATTGCCCAAAATATTAAAGGGGAAAACCTCCAGGACTGCTAAAAAAAAAATTTGTATGACATACTTATAATAATGATAGCCAAAAATAAAAAAGAAATAAATGTTGACATAGGGATTAAAATTTTTACTCTCATAAAATTTTATCTAAAAAAAATACTATGGGAAAATATAAAAACCCCGTTTTTCTGGAGAAAAAATAATTTACCCCTTTTAATATGTTACTCATCAGGATTACTTAAAAATTTCTAGAAGGGAACACGAACATTTAATTTGTCCTGGGTGGTAGAACTCTGGGTAACCCCAGTCAATCAGAAGTAAATTTTTTGGATCATGGGCCAAACATCACATTGTGAGGTTTCACATCCAAAAGCATAATGCCCATTTCTGTGGCAGTTAAACTAAAGCCTTCAAAACTCAACAAATTAATATCGAAAAAAATACATTAAAAAAATTTTAAAATATATAGATTTTGATCATTAAGTAAGCTTAATGTTTGTTAATTTAAAGTAAAAATTTCAATTTTATATAATCTGACAAAGTTGGTAAAAGTTGTTTTAAAATCAGTATTGTTCAATGTTCAAAAAGGGGCGCGGAGAACGAGAAACAGGGCTTGACACAGCTTTTTTAATTTTAATTTTTAATTTGGCCTCCTCTTAAGTTTTTTAAATATTTTTATTTCTCTTTTAAACTTTTTCTTTTTAACAGGCTGGAAAAAAGAGAAATGCTAATAAAACACCCCAATCACCAATCCAAAACCGGGATCCCCCATCACCTTCAGTAAAATGTTTCCTATGTAAACAAGTGGTTTTCAAAAATAAAATTATTTTCAAGATATTTAGAAAAATTTTGAAGCAATAATTTTCACCTTCAATATTTTAACTACCCCCCACTTTTCGTTATTTGGATATTTAAATTTCCTCAAAAAACTTCACTGTACTTTCCAGCCCAAAACTTAAGCATAACTGGTAGTTTCTTTGGTTTTCCCCCGTCCACGACGTAACTTTTAAGTCCCCGTATTCTCGAGGGGCGTTGTGAGTTGACATCGGGATATACCCGCGCTTAAACGGCATGCCATCGTTCTAAGATCCCCCAATTTAGACTTTTATTTGCGATAGTCTTTCCGGGAAAACGGGGTATTTTTTGAGTAACGTTACGGGAATAAAAAAAAAAACGCCCCTTTTATACGTAAAAAATTTCACTAAAAAATTGCAATTGTTTATGCATTGGGGATTTGATCAGGGCGAAATGAAATAGGGCCCGGGTTTGGGTTACAAGTCAATATTCAAATTATAGATTGTGAAGTATAACTAAAAACGACATCCCGTCAAGGGTTTCTGTTTTCAAAAACATAATTTCAATTTTATATTCCCCAATTACTAATAATTTTACAGGTTATACAAATACTGCATTTGGGTTACTTTTCCCCAAAGGGTCTGACGACACGAAAAAAATATTTTAACAAGGGGGTTTTCCGGGGAAAAAAAACGCACGCCCTTACTCGTCAAACGATTATGTTTTTGCAGACGTTCATACCCAAAACAAACTTGTTTAAACCTCTTTTAAATAATAAATGTTTTAGCTACATAAAAAATTCTTTAAAATACAACGATTAATATGAAAATCCCAAACTACAAAATACCCTTTTTTTAGAACTAAACCGGCTCCAAAACCCCGCAAAATTTTAAGTGGGCGGGCCCCCCTATTCAAATTTCTTACTAAATTACTACCTTCCCGTATACCAGCATAAATTATTTGTTTTTTTCCCCGGGGTGCCATACACATTTTTTTTATAAGTAAGAAGAAAAGGGGGCCCTTTTTAATTGGGCAGTTCAGAAAAAATAAAATATTTATCAAGTTGTTAATGTTTTTGATCCACGTGGAGTTTGAGTTAAGGGAACCAGCTTTAGGGATGGGAAAAATGTCCATCAAAAAGCGTTAAGGGGTGGAGTACAGTTGGGGGCCCGGGTAAAAATTTTAAAAAAAATTATTTTGATTTTTTGGGGGATGATAGACAAAAAAAAAACACGGAAATTTAAAAAACATTGTGTAATATTTTTATTGGGTTTAAAAAAATGTGTTATATTTTTTTTAGCTTAAAAAAATGAAATTTTGAACTAGACTTTCGAAAAACTTTTATAAAACCCTACCCACAAAGAAATTAAAAATTGCAAAAACTATTTGTAGATAAATTTTAAAAATACATTAGAGTAAAATTAAAGTTTAAATCTGTCTACAATGGGTTTTATTCAGTAGTAATCATTACCTTTGCCCACACTAGTGCCCTCTTGGTGCTTTTTTTAAAAATAATTTTTTAATTTTTGCTGGGGCCCCTTTTGTTTAAGTCCTTACGTCCCTATGAAGTATTTTCCTTTCCTCCACAAATTTGGAGTGTAGAAGGGGAAGGAGAAAATATCTTTGTCTATGGGAAAAGGGGCTACATAATGGGGGGGAAATTTTGGGGGACGCTAAAGTATCCCTCAGGGTATTTTTTTTAAAAAAAGTTTATTGGGGTAGGAAGAGAAATTTCACATTGTAGGTTTTTTTTTTTAAAAAGAACATTTTTGTGGGAAATTTTTTTTGGCTAAAATAATTATTTTTTTTTTTAGCCATAAATTTTAATTTTAACCCCCCCCCCCGATGTTTTCATTTTAAAGGGTTTTTTTCTTAATTTTTAAATTCTGACAACTTTTGGGGGGGAGTTTTTTAAAAAAAAAATCTTGATGCAAATGTAGCGCCCCCCAATTTAAAAACCCCTTTTGACGGACAATTTTTATACACAGAGGGCGGTTTTTCCTTCCCGTAGCCTCCCTAGATAAAAAATAAACTTCTATTAACCCTGTTAATTAAGGCAATTAAAAATACCCAAAATCACTTGGTCGGGCTGTGTCGGTCGGTCTGGTCTAATCTTATTCGTGTCAATAACTTTTCTAAAGTAGTGTCATTCTGGTCGGATTAGAAAATTTTTTTAAACTAGACACTTTTTTGGTTTGGGGGTCCTTACAAGTTAAGTTTTAAGGTAGTGCTTCTTATCTCTACCAACTAATACGACGGTTTTTTGGAATACACAAAGGTGGCGACAATTACTTTGTTTTTTAAAAACGAAAAAATAATATAAAGTTCCCCATCAAAAAAAAAAAATCATGAAATTGTTAAGACAACTTACGAGGGCAAAAATGTTGTTTCGGGTTTTTTAAAAAAAAAAAAAATTAAAACCCTAACAAACCCTACCTTTAAAGGGAAATTTTGAAAACCGTGGAAAATTTTGAAAGGTTTTAGGCCGTTTTTGACAAGCGTTTAAGCGGGGTGTTTTATTTGGCTCGGCTTGCGTGACTTGTGGTTTATTTTGGGGCTAGTGTGTAATTTTTTCCCAAATACCAATTTACTATGCAAAGTTGTTTACATTTTTCATAGCATAAGTGAAACGGGGTGTTTTATTTTGGTTTGACTTTCGTGAACTTTTGTTACCCGGGTAGTGTGTGCCTTTTTCTCCCCTGCTCCAAATTTTCTATGCCCAAAAGGGGGACATTGCATAGCATAAGTTAATAATACTAGTAACAAACGTGCCCGGGGTTAAAACACCCTAAATTCCCGAACGAAAAACTATGCCCCGTTTTTTTTTTTTTTTTTAAAAAACAAAATCCCGCATTAGGAAAAAAATCCCGTGTGGGGAAGGGGCTTTTCAAACATACCCCCCCCGGGAAAAGGACACAAAAGAACACCCAGATTAGAAACACCAATTGGGATCACACCCAAAAAGTCGTCCCATGTGGGGCTTGAACCCCAAAAACTCGAAGAGTAGGAAGCGGCCCTTGGCGACCATTTTAAAACCCCCCCTGCGCCTCTGTGCAGTGAGTTTGTTAAAATTTAAAACCTACGTGGAAAAAAAAGCACAAATTTTTACGTTTTCCCTTTTTTGGAAAACCGATCAATACCTGTATTTTAGACAAATTAAAACATTTTTATTTTTTGCATATAATCTAAAATTTTATCCATAAAAAGTTTACCCGTTTTACAAAATAATCCCAAAAGGGATTCAAAGGGTTTCATTTTTCCGGGAAGAAAAACCTTTGCACGCATTTTAGAACACGCAAGGGAAGTGAAATTTGGAAAAAATTAAGTTTAAAGTACCAAATTGGGGGCCAAAAATCCCCTTTAAAAGACAGATGCCCAAAGGGAGTGTGTAAATTAATTGGGAGGAAATGTTAAAAATTTTGCCGGTTTTAAAAGGGAAAATAGCAGGGTTTTGGGAAAGGCCCCCCCAGACAACTTAGAATAGTTAGGGTCGCCCTTAAATCAGAACTTTAGTTTATTTAGAAAATATGGAAGACGTCCACATCTTTAGTTAAATCCTGATTTTTGAACAGCCTAAAGTCGCCTTTCTTGACTTGACTTTTGGTACAATTTTTTTTTCTAAAACGGGGGGCAGTGCCGGGTTTTAAAACAGCGCTAAAAATTTTTTTAAAGGGGCCCTTTGGGTTGATTTTGCTAATCTAGTTAAGGCCCCGATCCCCTTTAAGGGGAAAAGGTTTCGACGAGCAAATTCCGACAGTTCCCAAAAAAAATCAAACGCTTTCGGGCTGCCCTTTAGCGACTTTTTCCCCAATTTGGGTTTTCCCCAAAACAAATGTACAGGGGGTACCGGGTGTGGGCCGGGTCTTGACCCCCCAATAGGGGGGCGCCCTTTGGGGTCCTCAGAGGGTAAACCGCAGTTAGACCCCTACGTGGTTTTCCCCACCGTGTCGACGCCCCCGGGCCCCTTAAATCTCTTTTTTCAGATTTGGAGGCGGGAAATGCTCGCCGAAGTATATCGGCGGACGGCTGAGTTCCCAGCCCGGGGAGAGCCCGTCAGCCCCCCCGAAGAGGTACGGGGGCGGGTTTAAGTCTCTTGCCGAGCAAAAGATGGTCATTTGGGCGTCCCGTTTGATAGTCATCGTCGAGTGGGCAGAGCGGCAGCACGGGATTCTTTACCTTCCGACTGACGATGATCCTTTCCGGGCACGGCTTGATTCTGCAGTCGATCGCTAGGATCGAATTAAGTCCCGCCTATCATCACTCACATCACAAAGTTTAAATTATAGTCAAAATTTAGGTGCAAGCTCTTTCGTGAAGGAATTGTGACTATATTGATTTGACAAAATATTTTCACACTTCGATCGAAATAAGTACTTAAGATAGAGATAAGATACTTTTTTACGGTCAGAAAAGCGTTGGTGCGCAGGTCCTCGAAATGCTCAGGGGCCTTGTAGCATTTGCTACTCTAGCTACGTAGCTAATCCGCGACTGACTGTGAGATATTAATAGGAAATATCGATTCTTGATTTAATAACGTAAAATATCAGGAGCTGAAGGTGGTTCAATAGAAAAGTATTTGTATTTAAAAATTTGAATATATTATTAAGAAATTAACATTGTAGTTATTAATGGGTCATAGAAAAAATGTACATTTGGCACTTTTTTTGTCCCACTACTTTAATAGCAGATTTAAATTTTGAATATTATGGCACATATTTTTAATCATGTTTACATCTATGTTTAGTCTTTAATAGGATCATTTTTTTTATAAATAATATAATATTTTCGTCAAATCATAGTATAAATAGCATTGGGATTTTTTTAATAAAATATCTTCCATACAATTTTTTAATGTCCCAATAACGATTTTTCTTAATAAAAGAGTAATTGTTACGACTATTAGTCGACTTACATAAGATAGACTGTAGTCATTTAGGTCTCTTTTTGTCCATCATTTAAATAGTAATACGATTTATTATTTAGAACGTTTAATAAAATTATTAAAATTCATATTAATGTTGTCCCAGAATTATTAAATTTTGTTACTCAGTGTAGTTACGTGCGTATAATTCTGAACGCAGTTGTTCAAAATTGACGGGAAATAATTATCCTAATATTGACAACATTGCTGCTTTTTATAATTCACCGTACATACAGAGGTCATTTTTGTTTTCATCCGCACACGGGAGTCATTGTGTTGGATTCGCATTTGGAAAAAAAATACTGTCAGGGTGATAAACGATTTGAATTTCGATAAGCAGATACGATTGATTGTACTATTTTATGCTCACGGTTTAGTTATAATAGTATATAGACAAAAAAAATCAGTTATTGTGTATACAATAAGTGGTACTAACAGAATTATTTTTCGGGGTTATAATTTCTCAGAGTTTGTCTTCAGTTTAGTTATATTGCGTTATGTTACGAAACTGACAAATTGTAAAGCTGAGTTTACGAAGTTACTCTAATTTGAAAAATTAATTATTATCTATTAAAATTTTATTACATTAATTTAGGGAAACAGAAGTGTAATCGTGGTGCAATGAAAATGACGGGCTTGATTCCCGAACGTAACAATATATTTCTGTTGAACTAAAATAAATATGATTGACTTATTATTTTACTATTTGTGTGGGTACTTGTGCAGAGTAGTCAAGTATTTAGGATAGTTTTTATTTAATTATAATTCTATATTTATTTATATTTTCATTTAATTATATTCAATAATATTATTAATTTATTTTATTAAGTTGATTCTTCAGTTACCAAAATATTTAAATAATGGAGCAGTACGTAACGTTGATATCTTTTTGTTACAAATTTGTTTGTTATGGAGATTTGAGACTGATTTTCATTATGAAAGATTATATTATTTTTAAGAAATATTGTTATTACTATCTTGCTTATTTTTTTTCAATTTGGCCTTAACGGTTCTTGACAACTTGTTTTCTTTCGTTGCTCGAAATATGGAAGGGCCCCGATTAAATTTTGACAATATTACTCCGATTATTTAATTGATTTTTTTAGAAATGTGTATGATTGTTCTTAGTTATTTTTATGTTTTGAACAATAATTTGTAATTTAACGAGAAAACTGTAATTTAATTTAATTTGTAACTACTACTAAACCTACAATTGCATATTATGCAATTGTAGGTTTAGTAGTAGTTATATATAGTTAATATTATTATACTCGTACATACTGATTCATACAATTGAGTTTTTTTTCATTATTTTGTAGCTGGATGGTCCCCCATAATAATTGCAATCAAGCCTTTAGGCGTAATGAGTAATTTTAATTTATTAGCTAAAAAATTATAATATACTTAAAGAGTGCGTCCATTGGTACTTTTCTTATGGTTCCTACTCCAATGAAAATAGGTACACTTTGTACTTGTTCTTCAAGAGTAGCACTCACTGCACTACGTCACACTAACTTAACTAAAAAACTAAAAAGGCTTAGGGTTCTTTAGTCTTAATGATATATTCGTATCGTTGGAATATTCACTTATTCCCGTCGGGTAGGATGAGCCTGATTTAGATTTCTGAGATTTTGTTTTTATTTAGATTGATTATGCGTGTTTTTTCAGTATGTACCCTGTTTTTACAATATCAGTTTCGTCACATTTATTCTCCATTTCGTTACTTATCAGTTTATTAAAAAATGGCAAATGTACATTTTTTCTGAGTATGACCCTAATATTGTATTTGAATTCCGTCATAATGAGGTTCCTAATTTAAGATTTTCTATTAGGCAAACTCAAATAGTAAGTTATTTTTAAACTTAAATAGTTTTTATAAATCTAAATTTCTTAACATTAATCTATAGTAACTCCTACAAAAATCAAGTTTTATAAGATGTTTAATTTCCTACGGAGGATTGGCTGGAGAGATAGCATAGCAGCCTCTCCTATCGGCTGACACAGGTTCTGAGCGACCACGGCTGTCTTGTAAAGTGTGTTGTATAGGCCGGGAATGAATGAATGTCTGCGTACCATCACGGGAGCTATCGCGAGGATACTACACTCCACACTCTAGTGCAGGGGCTTCCAAACTTATTTTGTCTTCTGCCCACTTTGAGAATAAATTATTTTTTACTTAAAAACCACTATAACTTCAAATTAAATTTATTAATTATTGTGAGCTATTTTAGCAGAGATTAAAATTATAGTAAAAGTCTCGTTTGGAATGCATTCATTCCGCAAGAGTTAACTTAAGACCTGAACGCAGTAGGCAGTACACAACGGCGCTTAGGTCTCAAGTTAACTCTACGGGCTACACCTGCAATGAGAATGACTATTGAAACGCAACTGTATAGTATTCAGACAAAGTATCTTTTATTTAAAATAAAACAAACAAATAAAAATAAAAAAGTAACATGCAAAGTAAAACGATTTCTCTTTTTAGTAAGCAGCGTTGCCACAGCACTAAATCCACGTTCGCACAATTATGACGATGGGAATGCTATCAAGAATCGTTGAACGATCGACCACAATCCAGGGTAAAATTGGCGGATCGGTTTTTGTAGCCAAAATTCTAGGTAGCCATTTTTGAACCTGATTTTTATTTCCTCGTTTGTTGTCAATTTTATAAGTTCTTCTTCTAGCTGAGGTGACATTTGAAAACGGATCCAACACCCAGTCTGGTATGTCCAAGTACAAAATGTCCTGGTATCGTTCGGTGAAGTCAATGTAGAGGTTTTCATAATGTTGGCCGTAGGCAAACAAGACGTCGTTACGCAGGATACTGATAAATTCGCGAAATCAGGTTTGTCATGTAAGCTATATCATTCTTTGATGTAATTGAGCTTGTTGCGCAATTCTGTATCTTTAGTTTCCAAGAACTCTATCACAGAGTCAAACAGGTTGTAAAATCGTGTCAGACAATTGCCTCTTGATAACTTCAGTATAAAGCAACAAACGGTCGAAATCTTAGTCATTAGTAACACAAAGTTAATGAAATAATCTATCACAGAAAGAACTGTTATGGATTTTCTTGACTGCTTTGATGACATATTGCAGTGATTGAAATAGTCGTTCACTTAAGTTTCTAGCAACCAAATGTTGTCTATGAATAACACAATGTACAGCAAGGACATCTGGAATTTTATTTTTTAAGTACGCTATGAAGCCTTTATAGCGGGAGCGCCATCCGTAACAACAGATTCAATATTTTTCAAGGGAATCTCTTTCTCATCACAAAACGTTTCCAATGATTGAATATAATGGTTTCGCCATTTGGATCGGTCTCTAAATTACCAGCAAACAATAGTTCTTCAACCTCAAAAGTTCTCAAGTTCTCAAGATAATTGCACAATGATCCTTCAATGTTTTCAGCCATTTCATCAATTCATCTTTGCCCATAATTAATGCTCAAAGGAATTTTTCGGATAATATCCGCGGCCGGTTTATGAAGCACGGTACTTATTACTTTCCTTTTTTGCTGACAAAATTAACTCTTCTCCGATGTTGTGTGGTTTGCCTTTTTGTGTAATTAACAAATATTGTATGTTGAAGTTTGTCGTCATCTTGCTTAGCAGCCGCCGAAAATACTTTTGCTACACTTACTTCTCCTCTACGTTTGAAAATATGCTACATTCTTGTCTTTCTTATCTGGATGCATTTAATTCAAATGATCTAAAGTCTTGAAGGCTTCATGCTTCATTCGCAAATGTTTTTAGACATAGAAGGCACAAAGGCGAAGATGGGTTGTGAGATTTTCAATAAATTCGAATTTAATATATTCCGCACAGTATTGCCGTCTCTTCTTTTTACTTCCGACATTGTTTAAGTACTGCTTATCTATTACGCGCGAAACCGCAAATGTAATAAAATTGGACCTTCTAACATTGACCTTCTAACTAAAGACAGCAAAACAAAACAATACAAACAACTTGTAAATGCAGCCGGACACCCACTACTAAATAAAATCAGTAAAAAATTCTGCACAAGAGACTCAAAAACTAGAAAATCTATACTCGACCATGTCAGCTCTAACCTTAAAAATGATAATTTTCATATGGCAATAATCGATTCATCAATGTCCGATCACAAACAGATATTTGTTGAAATAAAAAAAACGAAAATCCCACCAAAAATTAGAACCCGATACGAAGCGATAAATTACACAAAGCTACAGAGCCTCCTGAAATCAGCAAATATTGAAGAACTGAGTGACGACTACACCCTACTAGAAAGCAAAATAAAAATGATGATAGACAGAAGTAAAACAATTAAGACAAAATCCTATAATACTCCCACCAAAGCGACTGGATAAACACAAGATATAATAACAGCATCAATCAAAAAACAAGCTTTGGACCACACTTAAGAAAACTCACATAACAAAACCTCAAAGCAGAATATTTTAAAAAAGAAACAACAAGTATTTGCACAAATTCAAAACACAAAAGGATTCATATTACTACAAGAAATTTAATGACTGTATTAATAAGCCAAAAAGAATATGGAACCTAGTAAATGTATTAGCGAATAATAAGATCAAACAAATTAGTGCTCTTCAAAACTGCTTATGGATTCAAAATTGTAACTGACGGAATGACATGTGCAAAATTTTATAATTACTTGCTCTATGCCCACTTTAGCAAATAACATACAAAATTCCATGACAACTCTTCTCGCGCTTTCCTTGTATCCCCTAG
>CADEBD010000699.1:0-19828 GCA_902825455.1 Arctia plantaginis | reverse complement strand
TTAAAACAATTTTATTTCCATTTTTTTTATCATTTTATCTTTTCCCTTAAAAAAATCAATTAGCCCTTTTCCACCTTCTAAATAGACCATAGCAGGTTGATTTTTTTTAGCTTCTAAATAGTAAATACTTAATGCCCATCATTTTATGAAGTGAAATTTTAATTTATTTTTTTTTGAAAAAAACTTATTCAATTGTTTTTCCCAAAAAATTTTGTTCCTAAGCCGTAAACCAGTTCCAACCCTTTTACGTCCCCATCGCATCGATCCGGTCCGGATCCCGTAAGTCCGAACTCGCTGCGCTTTATCAGTTACGTTTGGGGGGGTCTTTTTCGGCGTGGGGCACGGCGCACGCCGTCGCGGCCCCCAAAGCGTTGTAAATGATAAATTTTCCCAATTTGCGTTTCACCTTACATTTTACAAAAAAGTAGTTTTTTTAAAAACAAGCGACCTTACATACGAGAGTTAAAATTTATGCTCTATTCCGTTTGAATTTTTCTTAATCAATTTTTTGCTTGTTATATTAAAGGTAAATATATTGTTAATTTTCAGGTGAGTCGCACGGTGTAGGGGGTATGCAAAAAATTGTTAACGAGAGTTGTTTGAAACTCCCCTTTTTTACGAATGCAGTTGTAAAAGGGTTTTGTGACTTTTATGGTATGTAAAAACAATTTTTAGAGGCGCAGCGTCAACAAACGAATCAATTGTTCTTTTTTGACTCTTTTTTTGAACTTCAGCATCTTTAATAGATAAATAAAGTCGTTTTTTTCTTGTACGGGATCTTTTAAAACACAACGGAAAAGTACGGTTTCCCCTTTAAAGAGAGGGTAAAAGAGGCGGGTTATATGTATAATAAGCTTAGGGGCCCAATTGAAAATTATAAAGATTTTAATGGAAGTCGTAAAAAACATTTTTTTTGTGCGCTTACATTGCAAACGCTAGCAAATAGATCAAATAAGTACTAGGAATTGTATATTTTAAAGAGATCTACAAAAAGTCAGTGATGGTATATGTCTATCTAACCAACAGTAACCATTTTATCTTTTAATTACAAAAAAAAAGGGTTAGTTACGAACTTTTTGGGAAACAATACAATATTGTTTATTATCCGATTAAACACTTTAGATACGTTGGGCAATAATGTAGATCAATATTGCCCTTAACAGCATATCATTAAAATGAAAATCTTAGAAGACAATCTTTAGAACAGTCTAATAAAATTTCGAGCAAATGTAATAGTACTTTTTGGAAGTGAGAATATTTGTTTTTAAAATGACGCCATTTCACCGATTTGAGTTGGGTTGCCGGAGCCCAACCCAACGGAATGCTACCAAGCAGGGGCAAAGGGCAGCGACGGCAGGCGATTGTAAATACCAGCACGCTAAAAAAACAATATAACTTTGCCTCCTGGTACCTTAACAGAGCCTTTGCCGGATCAGTGAGAGACTGGTGAGAGTCCGCCTTTACTGGGATGATCACCAGCTCACTCAATGACCGACAATATGGTTTTCGCCGGGGTCGCTCAGGGGTGACTTCTCGTCCTTCTAACACACCGGTGGGCACAGGCGATCGAGACCAAAGGAGGGGCTTGTGCGGTTAGTTTGGACATAGCGAAGGGCCTTCGATCGGGTTTGGCACCAGGCACTTCTGTCGAAGCTCCTCCTTTGGGCTTCCCGAGAAATTGTGCAATTGGATCACCAGCCCCAATATTTCCGGAAAACATCTTAGAGAGTCGAAAACAAACTTGTGTCGAAATTGAAACGTCCAAGCGGAGGTTTCAGATTGGAGCCGACTTAATCTAACAAGTTTAACCCTAAAAGACAAAGGTCTGTGCGTTCACCCGCCAAAAAAGATTACCATTTGTCGTAATCCTTCTTAAAAGGACCGGCAACGCGATTGTGGACTTCTGATTGCAGACGTTCAATGGGCGGCGGTGGTCACTTTCCATCAGGTGACAC
The DNA here is from genome assembly GCA_902825455.1 of Arctia plantaginis. Lineage (NCBI taxonomy): Eukaryota > Metazoa > Arthropoda > Insecta > Lepidoptera > Erebidae > Arctia > Arctia plantaginis. The sequence continues at coordinate 17,873 of CADEBD010000699.1, read as the reverse complement.
CGTCTGCTCGTCTGCCCAATCTAACATAAAAAAATAAGCAGCTAATGATGTAGACAGCTACATTTCATCATTATTTACAGGATACTAATGTAACTTCACATACATTTGAATGCAGTTACAAGCTACAAAATAACGTTCAAAGTAAGTCTTTTTGTGGTCCTTATTCAAAGTATTGGGACATATTGCAATGTTTCATACTAAATTAAATAATATTTAAACGGTGCATTATTTGTTTTTTTTTTATTGCACAATAATTAATACAAATTCTTAAGAAGGTATGTACTGAAAAAGGGGGAGAATACACTCGATTCAGAGATCCAGCAAACCCATAAACGTTACTCCAGCAGGATCTCGAATAACTTCGCAACCGAAGATAAAACAAATACAAGAAAAGTTGCAACATTTATCTCGTCTGGACAACTAATTATATAAATAATATTTATTTCATATACGAATTAAAAAAGAAAATATATATACTCACTTACTTTTACCCATTTCCATTACAATCAGGTCACAATGGCGAAGACATTGCTTGCACAATCGGTGCTTTCCCGGCGGAAATTCACGAGTATTTCCTAAGTTGCCAGATATTTCTAGAATAATCAAAAGGTTCGGTAATCGGGCAAAATCTTAAAAGAAGCTAAAATCCTTTTAATTTTTGTAGTCGGTTAATGAACGTCATGATTAAACTTCTTTCGCCAGTTGCAACAAACCTTTATCAGAAAACATTCGTATGTAATTTTTTATGTGCAAATAGTATAACTGATTGTTTCCTAGTCCAAGAAACGGATACATATATTTAAAGGTCATTAAAAAATGATCCAAAAACTTATAAAAGTGAAAGAAAGAAGACACGTCATTTGAAAAATCATCAACATTTCATACGCTTATTAATGCTGACTAGATATTGTTCATAATTAACCCTAACATATGCAAGTATGTGCTTATTATTTTGAGTTGAGTATGCACGTGGATGGCGTCACGTACGCTTTGCTGACAATGCACACGTCTGATATCTCTCCGATTCAAGCTCATGTCGTCTTGAGCATGAATCGGAGCTTTTTGCCTTATTGTACTGAGCCCCGCCTTCGAAAGAACACGTCATCTTATCCCGTACGGTTTGAAGCGTACCAAAAATGTACTGGGAACGTGACTTCAACCATGTACCCAACTAATTTTAATTATTGCATCGTAAATAGATGCTCTTTGCTGTACAAGCAGTCAATAACCTATAGTATCAATATTAAGGCTAAGTTAATCCTGTTAACCATTAGGTACTCTAAACTTAATTTATCATAGGAAATATTTACTTACTAAAGATTTAAACCTAAAAGAAAACAAGTTTCTGTCTACTAACTAAAAGTAAATTATTTATATGAAGTTGATGGCAGAGTTAAGTATACTGCATCCTATTATTTTACTGTTCTATTTTTCGAAAGCACACCGCGTTACTGGTGACACACAGAGACACTTGTAAACTTTAACGCTTACATCAACATCAGCGAACACACACACGACACGTCATAGGCTTAAAATGCCAACGGAATATTCCGTGCATAGTCGGAGCCGGGTATACGTATAGAAGAATTTCTTGACTTTAAGGCGCCTTTTGTTGAATAAAGTATACATTCATAGGGCACCGATATCCATGTAGGCACACGAGCCACTTTCGTCGCCTTTGGCTTACATCGCTTATGGAGTTTTCCTACTATTTACGTTACGCTACGTTAATATTAAGACACGGCGACATTGTGTAAATTATTGTACATTTCCTAGACACTGGGATAAAGATAACAGCAATTAATTTATAAATTCTAAATAGTAGAGAAAACATCACACGTTTCACCCAAACGGTAATATTTTATCTTATCAATATATGCAATAAATGAAGATCAACAATTTCAATGCAGTGTCAAGAAATGTTTAGTTTCGTTTCGTTGCATTAATCTCTTCTCATACTACGTAACACGTAGCATTCGCAAATGTATGAATATCTGAGTATTGTCTTTTATATTAAGTCGAAGACGAAGTGAGGAGAACTTGTGCTATAGCGAAAACCTGAACCATTCTACGCTATCTAGTGATTTCCATAAATGAAATGGTAAAAAGAGCAAATAGAAAAAAAAATTTAGATTTAGAAAAAATTTGGATTTAGAAAATATTATATACATTGTTATATTAAAATATATTGCTTAGCAAAAAATGTAATTTGAACATATAATTTATACTAATTATTCAGGTATACTTATAACCCGCAATCAAAGGGTGGAAATGAATAATAAAGCCAAATAATAGTGGAATATCTCGCTGCCACCAGGAACAATAATTCCAATGATGATCATTTTCCAAATAGAGATTGGTTGATCAATGCGTGCTCTAACGACGAGAACAATTGCTTGAATGTAAATAATTTAGGAACTTAGTTGTAGTAGTTAGGACTGCACGGATGGCGTAGTGGTTTAAGCGGTCGCCACGCCACTTCCTACTACGCCGAGTGTTGTGGGTTCAAATCCTACATGAGACGACACTGTGTGATCCACAAATTGTTGTTCTGAGTCTGGGTGTTCTTTGTGTCCGTTTCATGTATGTTTGTGAAGTCCCCCGCGACACATTATATATTCCTAATGCGGGAGTTGTCTTTTTTTAAAAGCAAAAAAAAAGTAAGGAATAAACATGTATTGTTTAAGTTGTATTTTATGTGTAGTTATTAAGTAACGTTTATCTACGTTTTGTTTATAATTATAACACTATGTAGCTACTATTTGTTAGAACTATCGATAACAGTATTATTGTTCTATATTTAATACTAGAGGTTATTAAGAAACCTAACACTCGATACTGCTACGGTCGTGAATGTAGGACGATCGATAATCCTAGTATTCTAGACTCCACTATACAGTCATTAAAACTTAATTGGTTTTGTGGCAACTGTACCTTACAATAATTGTTTGATGTCTAACACTGATCCAAAGTAATTCCAGTATTAAATCACTGTTTTTAGCATTTATAAAGTAACCTATTACAACTTTAGCCTAGTGACCGCCACGGCTTCTGCGTGCGTAACTAATCTAAATAAACTAAATATTTACCCAAAATAAAATTAATCTTTGTTTTTCCCTAAAATATAACCCATCTATATATATCATCACATCATCAACAGCCTATACTAGTCCACTGCTGGACATAGGCCTCTCCTTAGAAAGGAGAGTTGGAGGTTGTTATATATATATAACAACTTTAAAAATATTATATCCTATCTATATAAAATAAATAATAAATATAATAAATCATATTTGGAACATTTTTATGGCGTAGAAGTAAACATCATGGGAGTGCTGTACTTCGGCACCAATGGGCAGGCTCGACCGGAGTGATACCACGGCCTCACAGAAAACCGGTGGTAAGCAAGTCTTTCATTGATTCTCACCGAGTGACCGGAGCCCAAACACCCCCTCCCCTTGGTTTTGAGAAGACTGAACGATTGGCTACGCACTTGTGACTTTTGAGTTGCTATGGGTGGCGGTAGGCATTTACCATCAGGTGACCCGTCTGCTCCTATGCCATAAAAAAACAAAGCTATAATTTTAAACCTCTTTTCTAAGGAGAGGCTTATGTCCAGCAGTGGGACTATTAAAGGCTGTTGATGTGATAATTTTTAAACAAAATTATAAAATTACAAAAACGGCTCTTCACGAAGCTATAACTGTCCACTGACCACTTTATATTTTCACCCGTCATGGTACACAGGTTTATACAATGACGGTTCAAGTTATACTAGTTAATTCATTGACCACTGACACTTGAACTTTTAATTTGACCCTAACTTGAACTTTTTATTTCAATAAACATCAATTCAATTCGTCCGAAATTCGACCGCGAGATAATTATTATTTTATATAAATGATTATATATATATATATAAAGGATGATTATCTAAATATATTTAACCCATCCACAAAGTTAATTTGAATAAGTTTCTTGCCTAGCTGTACAATGAATGGAACGGTTCAGTCTTGGCACAGATAATGGGTTACTGAGGTCATACTGGGTATACTCCTACCATACCAGACTTTGTTCCGTGAACGCAATAAATATTAACAATGAGATTCTATAGATTTATTATAATACTAGCTTAGCTGCCCTGTAGTGTTGTAGTTGTGTCAAGAGAAATATTTCAAAATGATCACTTTTCTTCGATCTTTCTTTTGGGCAGACATATATTAATATCAGCGTAACCTGATCAACTAGAAGGTATACCAAAGATAATCCTAACGCGCCTTAGTAATGTTTAGAGTGACGTCAAATGTTTGACAGCTAGGGACAGGTGTTTTAATACACTCTGGAATTTTTGTGGGACAAGAAAAGTGTTGTTTTTACTGTTGCAACTTTTACATTCTTTCTCTCCATAGGAACCTTCCTTGTGAAAAAAATTTGCCGAGGGAAGGTAGGAACACATTTAACGATTCATCTTTATTTAAATATAAGTAGATACTTGTAGCAGATAGATGTATTTCTAATTTTACAGCTAGCTTATCTTAAATAGCAGATAACGTATTAGTAAGACTGTTGTTATAATTCAAGAAAAGTACTGTTTGTTGTTACATGTACATATATTTTGAAGTTTAAGTCAAGTATAAGAAAAAGGTTAAATAGATAGGTATTTGATAAAACTAATTTTATAAACAAATCAACCACAAGACCCGGCCATGACTTCTAACAACTTTAAAAATATTATATTATAGCAAAACAGCATGTTATAACCCAAAAGAAACGCAAACGCCAAGAAAGTATACTTCTATTGTTAATGGCGATCCATTTAAAAGTTGAAAATTTATAAAAACTCTAATAATCTTATTTAAAAATATGAATTTCAGTGTGTAAGTGAGTCACAATATGATTTTAATATTTTCAAACGCCATAACATTGAATGTGATGGCAGAAAGGACGTCTAGCAGAACCTAAAATGTAACTAATATTAAATGTAAATTGAATATATTCCGCTTTTTTTAAGATATCCTATAATATTACTAATTTATGACTGTTTACGGAAACCTACAATAAACTACCTTTCCTAAATTCTTTCGTAATATGTTCTTGGCAAAAAAAATATTTTAATGGTTAGTTTAGATTCTAGATTTAGGTACGTCTGAAATTCCTGGATGTCGGGCACCACGGTTGTATAAGGAAACGCTCTAAATCTATTTACTCGTACGTCGTTCTTAGACGTAGTCGTTCTTTGAGGTGGTATTCATTGTACCTATAGGCGTTAATGCTAATTAGATTTAATTTAATTAATTGGTCTTAGTATGTTAATTGCGAATGCTAATATTATTAGATAATATTGCAATTTCGTACGAGAAGAGCAAATAAAAAACGATCGTAACTTGTGGGTATGATAACTTACTACTAATTTTACATAAATAACTTATTTTTTTTTATATTTTAACTCACCGCGATCAAAAGTAGCTACCTACATTACAAGGTAGTCTAACAAACATTGTGTACTTTCAAAAAAATGTGTAATTTAAAAATTAGTTTATAACAATATTGCATCGTTTCCTTATTTTATTATTAAAAAAAAAACATTAGTTAAACGACAATAGACTTGTGAGGGGAAGGTCAAAAAATAAGAAATGTGGATATACCTCCACATTTCATATTTTTCTGACTTCATGCCTTGCAATAAATTTGCTTGGGATAATTACATTCTTTATACTAACTTTTAAACTTTCGCGTTCCATGATAATTAATATTATTTTAACGGGAATTAACGCGATCTCTTATTTAGGGTCCAGGACCAGATTGCACCGGCCGTGGTCACAGGCTGTGACCACGGCCGGTGAAACCTGGTCAAAACGTCAGGCAAACCAGAGGTATGTAATACCCTAAATAAGAGATCGCGTTAATTCCCGTTAAAATAATATTAATTACATTCTTTATGATTATATTTATAAAAGATCATCTTTTAGTGACAAGTTAATTCGCTTCATAATATTTAAAAGTAAAATTTACACTTACTATAGTTACATATCTCTGTACTTTATTATAATAAATTACAATGTAAATATCAAATTGCCGGGGATTTTTTTTTGTCAAAGCTTTGTCTGGTTTTCTGCCCTGCAATCCGTGTAAAATCGTGGTAAAAATATTATACTTCTTATAAATAAGCCGATTTGATAGAGGAGGAATTAAATTAAAACTCCTTGCGACAGTTTCCTCCTATGTAAGTGATAATATATTCTGTGCAGTAAATTTTTCAGTCAAAATATCGTGTTGCAACCACTGAAACTGGCATCTTTACTGACCATGAAGCATCTACATAGAATACATAACTTGATCCTTACTGTTTGATGCGAACATGATTTGCAACACGATCTTAATGTGTGAGATTTCTTGATCTGGTTCACTACAAGGTTTATTATTTGTTATTCCTTTAAAGAACGAGTACTTTTAATTTTCTAAAGGACCTCACAAAAATATTGAAATTACTAAAAGAAAACATGACAACCTATTACTTAAAAAGTACTTCTGAAAAAGCTCTTGGCTTATAGATAATATTTGTTGTCTATATTAAGTCTTCTTGCTACAGTTATTATGCAATATTTTACAATTATGCTTTTACCTTACATGCAGCGCTGTGTAGCATTACATCTTCTACCTTTGTACAATAGGCGTAATATTTCAGACCTAGCATTCCTGCTCAGTTTTGCTCAGGGTAAGATCGATTTAGCGGCGATAGTTGGAGATATAGCGGTCGTGGCCGCTTATTTCACGCCGAACCGAAACCTAACTGAGTACGAGCAATGGCTCGCTCAGCTGGCCGTCGTCGTCGATGCCTGTCGCCCCCACCCGGTTCTTGTGCTGGGGGACTTCAACGCCTGGTCGCAGGCTTGGGGTTCCCTGCGCACGAACCCGAGGGGCAGGGCATTGGAGAACTGGGCTGAAAGATTCGGCCTAGTTCTCCTAAACCGGGGGGCCGTGGCCACGTTCGTGACGGCGAGGGGTAGTTCGATCGTGGACATCTCGTTCGCATGCCCCTCGCTAGCGCGTCGTGTCCAAGGCTGGCGCGTCGTTGTCGGGCAGGAGACAGGTTCGGATCACCGATATATTCGGTTTGACGTCTCCGCCCCTGCAGATGGCGCGCCGGTCAGACCGGCACCACCTGAACCACGTTGGGCGCTCAAGCGCTTAGATCGCGACCTCCTCCTGGAAGCCGCCATCGTACAGGCCTGGGCTCCTGCGCCGGACAGGCCTGTCGACGTCGATGCTGAAGCACAGTGGTTCCGGGAGGCCATGACCCGCGTCTGAGATGCGGCGATGCCTAGGGCTCAGCCCAATACTGCAAGGCGCCAGGTCTACTGGTGGTCGCCGCAGATCGCACGGCTGGTCAAGCCTGCGTGGCCGCGCGCCGCCGGTGGTCCAGGTTCCGCAGGAGGCGTGGCCGCCCCGAAGATGCGGCAGTGAGAGAGGCGGAGCTGTTAGCGGGTTACAGGGTTGCCAAGAGGACCCTTCAGGCAGCGATAAAGCGGGCCAAGAGCGAGGCCCGCCGCGAGATGCTGGAGACACTGGAGCGGGATCCGTGGGGACGCCCCTACCGTATGGTTAGGGGCAAGATGCGCCCATGGGCCCCGCCGCTCACACGGTGTCTTCAGCCAGAGCTGCTTGAGAGGGTCGTTGGCTCCCTGTTCCCAACGCGAGTGGTGGAGCATACTCCGCCACAGATGGCTCCGCCTCCGGCGCTTGAGGCGCCTACCGTGGATGACGACGACGTGCCTGAGGTCACGGGGGTGGGACTAAGGGTGGCGGTGTTACGGCTTAAAGCCAAAAACACCGCCCCGGGACCCGATGGCATTCCTGGCCGAGCGTGGGTCCTGGCCTTAGTCGCTAGCTAGCTCTCGAGCCCCGACTGCGAGGGTTCTTCAGCGCATGCCTCGAGCGGGGCCAGTTTCCGAAATTGTGGAGGACGGGGAAACTGGTCCTCATCCGAAAGGAGGGGCGCCCGGCGGACACACCGTCCGCCTACCGGCCCATAGTGTTGCTTGACGAGGTGTGCAAGCTTTTTGAAAGAGTGATTGCAAGGCGCCTCGTCAAGCATCTCGTGATGGTTGGGCCGGATCTGGCGGACAACCAGTACGGTTTCCGTCAGGGGCGCTCCACCGTGGATGCGATCATGCGCGTGAAGGCTCTGGCGGAGGAAGCAGTCTCCCGGGGCGAAGTGGTGTTGGCGGTGTCCTTGGACATCGCCAACGCGTTCAACACTATGCCCTGGAGCTGCATCAGGGAGGCGCTCGTGTATCACGAAGTGCCTCTCTACCTCCGCCGCATAGTCGGGGCATATTTGTCGGAGAGAGCCGTCGTCTACCCCAGTAGGACCGGTCTCGGTAGGCGTGAAATGTCGTGCGGTGTTCCGCAGGGGTCGGTGTTAGGGCCACTCTTGTGGAACATCGGCTACGACTGGGTGCTTCGTGGTGCCTTCTTGGATGGTGTCGCCGTCGTGTGCTACGCGGACGACACACTCGTGACGGCGCGCGGCAAGACGCACCACGAGGCAACCCTGAGGGCCACGGCCGGGGTTGCCCAAGTCGTTGAGCGTATCCGGCGGCTGGGTCTCGAGGTGGCTCTGCACAAGTCAGAGGCCCTGTTCTTCCACGGGCTTCGGAGGAAGCCGCCTGAGGGATCTAGCCTCACGGTAGGAGGCACTCGCATCGGCATCGAGCCCTCGATCAGGTATCTGGGGCTCGTACTCGATGGCCGATGGGACTTCGGATATCATTTCCGAGGTCTGGTCCCCAAGTTGGTTGGGGCAGCGCGTGCGTTGGCGCGGCTGCTGCCCAACATGAAGGGACCCGATGACTCCTGCAGGAGACTCTACTCGGGGGTTGTGCGGTCCATGGCCCTTTACGGGTGCCCGGTATGGGCGGGGGCCCTGAAGGCCAGCAACGTCGCGATACTGCGACGACCGCAGCGAATGCTGGCCATCAGGATCATAAGGGGGTACCGCACGATCTCCTTTGAGGCAGCGAGTCTCCTGGCCGGAACTCCACCGTGGGACCTGGAGGCGAGAGCCCTTGCGGCACTGTATCAGTGGCGCAAGGAGGCGCAGGAGTTGGGTCGATGCCCCGAGTTCGAGAAATCGATGACCGGAAATCCCAACTCCGCCAGGTCATCATAGGGGAGTGGAGGGAACGACTCGGGCAACCGAGCGCTGGGCACGCCGTCATTGCGGCGGTAAGACCCGTTATGGAGGATTGGCTCGAGAGGCGTCACGGGACCCTCTCATACCGATTGACGCAGGTGATCACTGGGAAGGGATGTTTCGGAGATCACCTGTGTCTGATCCGCAAGGAGCCAACGCCTGATTGCCACCACTGCGATGGCCAGACCGTGGACACGGCTCTCCACACGCTGGCAGAGTGCCCGGCGTGGGTTGAGCAGAGGCGAGACCTCGTGGCGGCCATCGGAGTGGGAGTTCTCTCGCTCGATAGCCTGATTGCGGCTATCGTGCGTGAGTGCGTGGAACTCTGCCGTCTCCTTCTGCGAGCAAATTATGCTCGCGAAGGAGACGGCGGAGCGGGACCGGGAGAGGTTTAGAACTCTCCCGGCCCGCCAGGCCCGGGCACGGGCCAGGCAGCGCAGGCGACTCAGGCGCCGGAGGTCGCAGAACGACCTCCGTCCTCCATAAGCGCAGGCCTGGGGGTGACAGGTGAGGCCATCTTTTTTTTTTTTATTTGGGACTAATCCCACCCACATGCCCACCACTGTAACTCCTGTACATCAGGATCCACAGCAGTGACCCACGAACACACCGAGTTATGACACTCGGGAAGTCCCAGGAAGAAATTAAACTGTCTTGGAACCCGCAACGAAATTAATCAGAAGAAAATTGGAGGAGTTGGAAATACAGTAAATCCACTTCCCTCCTTAGCAAAGCGGGAGACAAAATGAAGTAAAATAGGCATACACCCTTTTAAACAGGGAAGCACCACGGCCACAAAATATTACGGGTCCTACATGAGCGATATTTGATTTCTATAATATGTATGGCAGAATCGCCTAAACGCACGGAAATTCACCCTAGTTGACACAAGATCCCCATAGTATACCGCCCCAGATGTCACCTGCAAGCTATTCAGCATTATATTACGTTCATTATACCAAAGACTACATTCCCAGAGGATATGATGAGCAGACTGTTCATAATGAGAGTTAGGTGTTGAGCATTGACACAATGGTGACTCGACTAATTTAAATGAATACAACTTGCTCTTAAAGTTACCATGACCCGTAAGAAATTGAGCGACACAGTGATCCACCTCAAGCCATGTCCTCGACAACCGTTCGCGAACAGATGGAAAAAAATTGGTAAAGATGGCGCCCCTTGGATGATTCGTCCCAGCGTTGCTGCCATTCGTCTATGAGGTCATTATAGACATCGGACTGCTGTTGAAGCAATCTTGTAATTTTACCGCGATCCCGCGCGCCCAAGAAATCGCATTCCATGTTTTGTCTTGAATAGTACATGGCTGCACGTCTCTGCACCTCGAGATCGACCGGAAGGACACCTGCCAACACCGGCAAAGCCTCAGTGCTAACCGTCCTATATGCCTTGCACAAAAATATCAGTGCAAGTCGTTGGCCTTGTAACAGTTTGCGACGGACAGCGCCTACGGTCGCCCTATCGGCCCATACAGGTGCACCATAGCACATAGAACCTAAATAAGTAGCTCCGTATATGATCTTTAATGTATTAAATGATAGACCCCATGTCGCAGTTGATATCCTTGTCAATGCACAGAAACTCTTTTTAGACTTTTCATTAACTATTTTAATATGTTCGATAAATGAAAAGTTTCTTTCTAAAACTAATCCTAGATAACACACTGTGGTTTTATTTTTTACAGTAACATTGTCAAATCTAATGCTCGGCGGTGATTTGAGGTTACCTTTTAAAAGTAACTGGAAGGTTTTGTTGGGTGCAAAAGTTAAGCGATTACGTTCACCCCATTGAGATATCAAGTTCAAACATCTATTGGCTAATCTCTCAAGCCCCGCCCTAGTATCAGATTCCACCAGTAATAAGCCGTCATCAGCATACGCGTTCAGAGTACATCCGGATGGTATTGGTATCGTAAGAAAATCGTCGAAGCCGATATTCCACAAGTATGGACCTAGCACCGATCCCTGAGGACATCCCATTGTAAGCGCCTTCGACACAGAATGATGACCAAGTCTTAGTTTAGTTATACCTTGTGAAAAGTACGAAGAGATAAGGGAATAAATATTTTTAAAACACCCCCGTGATTTTAATTTCAGCAACAGCATGGGCCACCATGCGTTGTCGAAGGCGCCAGATATATCTAGGAAAATAGCCAGCACGTATTGAAATTTTGACCCTGTGACAAACTTTCTAACCGATATAACAGCGTCAGTTGTCGATTTACCCAACGTAAATCCAAATTGTCTATCATGAAATTTGACTCCACCTGGCAGAAGCCGGGGCACTACAAGACGTTCTAAAAGCTTTCCTAACGATGGTAACAATGTGATTGGTCGGTAGGATTTAGGATCATCCGGTGGCTTGTCGCCACTTTTTGGTATTATACGAATATTACCGCACCGCCATATACGAGGAAATATTCCTTCAGCAATGCAACGTTTAAAGACAGTGAAAATCGTGTCACCCGAAAGTTTACAAGCTTCTTTTATCATTTTGTTAGATATTTTATCATCACCCGAAGCCTTGTTTAGCGGCAAGGATCTAATGATACCGAGAAATTCGTCTGAAGATGGTAAATCAGACATTGGAGACAGTGGTGGTTCGATGGCCCACTGCCTGATCTGTCGGTGATGATCAGTGTCGTTTTCCGGTCGATCGTCAGGTACGAGTGAGTCTAAAAGATATTCTGCTGTTTGTTCTACTCCTGTGGTATATCTGTTATTAATTTTGATGTTCTGTATGTATGCGTGGTCGATTGATCTATTTGCCTTAAATTCGTGATACAAAGGTGACCACGGGCCCTCTCTATCGAGTTTATCAACAAGTTTCTGAATTAAGTTTCCCTTGGATTTTTCCACAGCAGCTCTGTAGTGGGACCTGGCAACTCTAAGAGCAATGAGAGCAATGTTGTACAAATCTCCTGTTACGTTATGTTTTTTAATAGTGTTTAATTTTCTACGAGCTTTCCGGTAGCTTCTACGTAGTTCGGCTAATCTATCATTCCACCAATCACATCTACGAGTGTTAGTGATAGATCCGCGACCAATAGTTACATCAGCGCAGTATGTAAAAGTTTCTGATAGTATTTCTGCGCTTTCCTCAGCTGATAAACTACTGCGACTGAAGTCTTTAGGTATGAGTTGCAAAGAGTGAACCAAACAAAGCCCAGTTCGCACCTTTAGTTTTATATCTAAAATTATAGGGAGCCCTTTGTGGATCCTGTGCAACCCTTGGTGTGAATTCGTACACGATCAAGCGGTGATCACTACAGGATGCGTCCGGAAGGACACGCCATCCGGATATCGAGACGTCGCCGCGCGTAAGCGTCACGTCAATAGAAGACTCACCCATTGGGTTGCAAAAAGTTGGTGGTGCATCGGGGGTATTGTGAATAATAAGATTCATTTCCGCAATGAAATCTTCAACCGCACAACGTCGAACCGTGTCGGTTGAACGCAACTTGCCATACCATAATGAAGATGACGCATTGACATCAGCGCCAATGATAATTTTATGTCCCACGAGGAACTGCAAGACGTAACGTAAGTGATGTAAGTGAGGATCAATAGGATGTGAATATTGAAAATAGCAGCTCACTACGTAAACCTTACAGGTAGAGGATGAGATCTCAGCAACGGCGCAGTGTGACGTCATAAGATTACGCAAAGATGTTACCGTAAAATTAGAACTTGCAACATATATCCCAGCCTGCGAACGGCAGTCAAGCTGTACTACATTACGACGCAAGTGAGCGCTCTGATATTGTTCTTGTAAAAGGACAATGTCTAACTTTTGTTCTAAAATTAAACGGTCTAATTCTGATGTAGCTATTTTATCGTTATGAAGATTTAACTGGCCTATCGAAATATTATTCATTACTTAGTAAGTTACTCTTTAAACTTTTTTTTTTTTTTTTTTTAAAACTAAGTTAAACTATTCAGTAATTGGTATTTAATATTAGCTGTTCCAGTTTTAATTTGTATGTGGCACAGTCGTATGAGCCGCATCGATGGTCAGATGGTTTTTTGAACCGCTTACACTGTGCGCACGTGGGCTTAAAATCTGGTGTGTCTTTATCTGGACAAGCTCGCGTTTCGTGTGCGGCGGCGCAATTAGCACAAGTAGGGGTTTTAATAGTGCAAAACTTTTGTACATGACCGAATTGCTGACAATTTAAGCAACGAACTACTTCTATATCGTCTATGAATCTACATGTGGCCCAGTCTATATAAAGTTTATCTTTTGTGTTGGCTAGATGTTTCCGAACTGCTGCCTCTAATTCTAAGCCTATCCATTGACGCCCATTTTCTAGTTTACGATGCCTAACAATTTTGGTTGACTTAATAAAATCATTCTCACTTAATTTTAATTCGTCCTTGATATTCTGACGGTATAAAGCTGTTAGGAAGGCACGATCTTCCATAGAACCGGGTACGTCTTTTACAATTATACGGGGCCTACGGCCTTTCGGTTTTTCTAAGCGCAACCCTACTGATTTAATGGCGTCCACAGATTCCAGTTTCTTAAGCTGCCGTTCGTTAGCTACACGTAACACGACGCCTGCCTTAGAGGTTTTTTTAACGCCTACAATTTGAAATCCCTCATCGCTCGGTTTAATAGCCTTCATGAGAGCTTGTTTCGTTGCTGACGAGGTCGCATAGTCCGCTAAGCGTTCCGTAGTGGGATAGGCAATAACACAAGGCCTAGGAACGCGCGCTTCAGTAGGTACCGGGCACGGAGCAGATTTAGGTGGTAATCGAAGCTTAAGTTTGTCCGCGTACGTTAAACTCGTTTGTTGAGTTGCGATACCCTCCATTTGTCGCTCAAAATTCGCTAACTTCGTTTCGTTGCTAGAGGATTTTATTGCTAACAAAGATACGATACCGGTAATTCGTTGAGTAATATCCATAATTGCCGTTTTATTACCTACATTCATCCGAGATCCCTGATCATTAACTAATTCATTGATTTTTGCCAAGTACTCGGTAGCCTGTGAGACTAACTCGCAGTAATTGTATTCCCCACAGTTATCACGACCGTTAAGAGACGAAACATTTCCACTTAAATCCGAATTATTAATTCGTTTACTTCTATTGTCTTTCGGCGAGAAATCCGTAGGTGACATTTCGTTAAATGTCCTTTTCCCGGTTGGTGTTAGAAATTCACTTGTACCGCCGGGGTCCGGCAACTCGCTAACGACCGACATAGCCAAACAAAGACACACCAAACAACAATTTCAAAAGGAACAGGTTTAAAAAATAAACAATACGCAGAGAAAAATCAATATGAACAAAGGATACCTCCTACCCACTTTTAGAAAGAAAATAAATTTACTCACCAATAGTCGTAATAAAATAATTCTGCACTATATTTCTGTTTAAAAAACAATAAAAACTTACTGATATTCTTTAAAACACTATACACAACCTTTAGCCGCCCGCAAACCGGGAACTAGTCGCAGAAAAACACAGAAAACAATATTTAAATTGTTAGCATATGAAGTCACACGTTAGTCGCACAGTGCCGCGAAGGGAAGTGAGGCCATCTGTCACCCTAGCAGAAGCAGGCCGGGGTGGCGGCGAGCGCGTTGCGAAGCGCGCTCGCTTCCAGGGAGCACAGGGAACATGGGGTTCCCACACGGGGCGGGGGTCGTCTACTCGTCTGTAGATGACCCGAGGTATGTCGGGGCACCAGGGCCTTCCTTTCTAGGGTATACCTGGTTCCCCGGCTATTAGTACCCGGCGAAGGCGTGCGGTTTTAGTCGGTTCGTGTCCGACATGCCACCGACAGGTGGTATCCGAGGGGGATTTCCGCACGGAAAAAAAAAAAAAAAAAAAAAAAAAAAAAGGGGAAGATCGATTGCCCTAATCTACTCAGTGTGATTTGGTTAATAACACCCGTTAGAAGGTTGCGTGACAACTCTTTACTTTATCTTCCGTCGAGTCACACCAACTTTAGAAAAAAAAACTACCTGCCTAGAGTTTTCACAGAGTTGAATAAACTAAATATTCACTATTTAGTTTATTCAACTAGTTTTGATCTTTTTAGCACAAGAAGTGGTAGTTCTAGATTTTATTTAACCGTCCGATTTGATGATAGCCTTGCCTGCACTACTATTTAGATCTTTTATCATTTAATTAGAATGTAACTTAAGTAGAATGTTTCTTGTGTATCTGTGAAAGCTTGTTATTGGTATTTCATCAAGTAAATTACTGATGTACTTGTACTGTAGCTGTAAGCTCCCCAAATAAAATAAAATAAAATAATTGATCAATTGTACCTAATTTAACAGTGAACAGTGCTCATCATCATCATTAACATAGACCTCTCCTTAGAAAGGAGGTTGGCCTATTAAGTCCTTCTCTTCTCTTAGAAATCTCAAGAAATAAAAGTACAAACTATGATTAGGTACCTGAATATTTTTATCAATATTTATATCATCATGTTAGAAAAGAAAACTTGGGAAATTAGGTACGATTAGGATGCAATATTATCAATCAGGCCTTAGTTAAATCTCTTGCGCCGTTGCGGAGAAACGTACCTACCTAATTGATAAGTTTTCAACTACCACTAAATGCGAATAGGATTTTCTCTTCATGTCCAAATAAAAATGCTCCAAAATCTGTAATTATTGTAGCGTTTTCTAAATTTTAAATAACGGTATTTTCATTATAAATTATACAAAATGTTTAGGTACATAAAAATAATGCGCAGATTCTTGTTACTTTACCTAATCATTATTTTGTTATGTTTGCACTGCCATCGTAATTCTGCATATGCTATGCAATGTTTTATCTAACGCTATGTTTATACATTTACGTTTTTAAGTTATTACCAGTTACTAGAATGTTTTTATAACCTTGAATAACTTGTAATGTTAAATAAAATGGCACTCTTCATCTTTGCCTATGAACCTATTATCTCTCGGGACTCCCTGTTGAAATCTTCTATGCAGTAATTTTTTACAGTTCAGGGCCTCAATTCTGCTATTTTATGTTCACGCCAAGCCACTGTCATACCACTGACACGCTATTGAGATGCCATCGAGTGGCCATAGGCATAGGTATAAATATCGGTAGTCTACACTAACTAAACAAAAACAGCAACGATAATTCTATTAATTACGGTATATTATGTCGTTGTAGTTTATACATTCGTATCAATAAATATGAAAAATCCATAACAACTTTATGGACAAAAATTAAAAAAAGGTAATACAGTTTCAAATTATAAGGAAATGATTTATTTACTTTTCCAAAATGGCAATATTTTTGATATCACCACTGATGAGACTGCCATTCCATTGCCACTCTAAAGACACTGAGTTAGTATAGACTACCGATATTTATACCGATGCCAATGGCCACTCGATGGCATCTCAATAGCGTGTCAGTGGTATGAGAGTGGCTTGGCGTGAACATAAAATAGCAGAATTGAGGCCCAGGGCTACTGAAGAAAGTAAAAAGTTCTATCGACGGAGTTCCATGAGGAGAAATAATTAAAATCAATAGTTGTCGTGAGTGCTTTTTGGAGCAACTGGACATCGCCATATTCATGAAATGAGCATCGACATTTTCCGCAACAAGAAATCCATTTAGATTTTTTTTATGTGCATATCATATTAATGTTAAGATTACGACAAATATGATCTTAAATGACAATTTCAAGAAACAATGATAATGTAGTCAGTATTTATTTTTCTTGTTTCCTACTCGCCTGTAAAAATATTGAAATATATTTGGTTCATCGCTAATGGAATTTTTCAAGAATAAAAAACGTTTTCTGAACAAGCCCTTTAAGCAAGTCTTGAAAGTTTTAAGCGTACGATTCGCTTTCGAAAACATATTTCAGCATTCCTTGCGAGGTATAAATTATTCCACCTCCTTGTATGAAACTAGGCAGTGTGCCTCACTACGCCTGAAATGAGTTGCCCGTTTGATGCTACTTATATACCAAGTATAAGATACAAAATATACCATGTATAAGAACTACGTAAATCCTAAAGAGCTTTATGATTCCTAAACACGTAGAACATTTGATATGCTTTTAGGGGAAACATACCTGGATTTTTTACTGTCAGTATTTATCTCCTAAAAACTGTAATTACAGAGCATTTTTGCTTGTTAATATTTTTTTTAACTTTTTGTTTATAATTTAGATAAAAATCGTAACATTAATAATTAATCGTAATTTTTCCAAATGAAATAAAGTTGTATTCCTGAACAATGTTTGATCGCTTTCGCAACATCAACATTTTGTTTTTGCCATTTACACCTAGGCACATTAATGAACAAAACACACTCCGTAGAATAAAAATAAGGATTAGGGATTAAAGGGGAAACTAAGAGAAGAGGTGTCTGTAATCCCACGGTCTTTTTGTCAAACACAATTGCCGAAAATTTGTGTGTGCCCTTGAAAGAATACCGAAGTTGCGACATTTTTAAACAATAAATCTTTTTTTTTAATATAAACAAATTCGTGTTACACAATAGTATTTTAAATTTTTACTACATTCATACTGATTTCGAAATACTATGAAATGACAAATGCCATGTGTTATTGTTTCAATAACATTCACTAAGGAAGTGTTTTATTAATTTAATTATTTCTAATTGGTCAATTAAAAATAAACTAGGTTGCTTAAAACGAATCGCTA
>CADEBD010000698.1:0-18274 GCA_902825455.1 Arctia plantaginis | reverse complement strand
TTTCCCCCCCACCCACGAAAAAAAAAATTTTTTAAAAACCCCGGTTTTTTTTACCCCATTGAAACCCTTTCCCCACCCGGTTTTTCAGGGAACCCCCGGGCTTTTGGGTGGTAAAACTTTTTTCGCCGGGGGAGGGCCCGTAGATTCCTCTAGGGCGGGGGTAAAAGATTAGGGTCTTTTCAATCTCTTCCGTACTCTTCTTCGCGATTTGACCTGGGTCTGCCTCCCATTTCTTCGTTGCTTGGCAAATGACCTTCAAAAATTTTGAGCAAAAAATTTAAACACTCGAAAACCCGGGATACGTTGAATTTTTGATACTTTCACGATATACTCGCGCGCGTTTTGCTTTTGGCACCAAATCCCTAAATTAAGCATTGCATGATCACGGTTTCTACTGAATCTCACCCAAAACCCTTTTTTGAACGTAGAAATTTTTTAAAAAACAAAATGAATAATCCCTTTGTGTTTTTGATAAAGAATTTTTGGGAAATTTTTACAAGTGTTGTCTAGTTTTTGCACATTTTAGAATTTTGTGTGAGTTGCGCTAACTTTTTTTAAAAAACATGCATAGTACATTTAACTTTTTTTTTACACAGTGCATGTCAAAAGTTGTTTAAATTTAAATATTCAAAAATTTCAAAAAAAAAATTTGTTTATTTTATTTTTATATAAAAACTAGAAGTTAGGTCCATTTTAAAATGCAATTAATTTTATGTTCTTAGTACTAAAACAAAAAAAATTGGGGGGTATTTTTTACTTTGTAAAACCCATATCTTCTAGGGGGGGTTTTGGGATCAAATTAACAACATTTTTCAAAAGTTAATGTAAAATTTGAAAAAAAAAGAGCTGTTGTTTTTTTATTATTTTTTCCCGGCGGTTTTTTGACCCACCCTAACACCGGTACCCCGGGGTTTTCGGTTTAATTTTGGGGCACGTTGTATATAAACATTGTGCAACTTAACCTTATTTTTAAAACTAAAATAAAAGGTACGCTGATGATACTGCCATTTGGGATACGGAAACTCTGGTCGGAAACTAAATGCCGCCGAGACATCACTTCGATTGTTTTTTGGGGGTGGTTAAAAAGACAAAACTCACCCTCAATCTGTCCAAAACCAAATACATCCCTTTTACTTTAACCCCCAAAATTTTAAACCAATAACTCCATACACTAAAAAAGCCACACATGCCCAGACCAACAACACAACCTGTGTGTGTTGCTGTTTTTTAAAGTAACCCAAAGTTAAAAACCTTGGGCGTAATGATCGTGAAAAGGGCTTAATGGTATACCATCTAGAGACACTATCTAACCCGAAGCAAAAAAAAGCCGGGCAACTTCAAAAAATAATTCATAGAACATTCTTTCTTCCTTTGGGGTAAAAGTAAGTAAAGGGAGGGGAGTGCATACTCCATTTTAAGTTTATTTTAAATTTTAAATGACTTTTAAACTTTTAACTTTTAACTATATTACTTTGTTTGTGGTTTATCAATTTACAAAAGGGTTTTATTATTTTTTCCCATGTATGTTGTGTTAAAATGTAAAAAATAAAAAAATCGTTTTTTTGACATTTAGGAGAAGGGGGGCAAAGCAAAATTTGACTTTGTTGCGTTTGTTCGCCATTCATGCACAAATATTTAGTACATCTTTGTATTTTTGTTTAGTTTTTAATTTTATTTATTTTTCTTTTTTTTTTTTGATTTTTATTTTAATATCTTTTATTAAATAAATTTAAATTCCGTTTTGGGTCTCCTCCCAACAACTAAAAAGGTTTTTATCTATAATACACACGCCTTAATTTTTAAGGGATTCGTGTTTTTCACTTGTTTTAAAAAATTTTTTTTGTTTCATATTCTCATTCTGTGTGTTTTTTTCTGTGTGGTAAGTTATGTTTCTACCTTGTACATGTTTTTGTTTTGTTTATAGTGTTTTTTAAATTCACCACGCAACTGCAGGGGAAAAAAAATTTATTATTTTTCTTGTGAATTATTAGGCAATTTCGTTTGTACTAAACTTAAATTATTTTTTTTGTTTACAGATTTTTTTAATATTTTTTATATTATTTTTTTTAAGTAAACTATTTATAAGTCAATGACGATTCGGCCAGTATAATGAAAATTCTTTTCCCGCAATGTTTGAGGATGGTTTTCTTAGGGTTTTTCTTTTGAGAAACACTTCATCTCGGTTTTCGGAGGTACCGAAAGGGTTTCATTAGTCCCTTTAATGCTCAAGTATTTCCTGCTTCATTTTTACGAGATGGGTCCCCTAAATTGAAAAATATTATCAATTTTGGTTTTCAGAATCTGGTTGGCCCCTTCTTCCGTCTGGCTTACCTCAACCCCGGGTTCCCCTGATTAGGAATATCGCTCTGTTCGGGGGGGGGGTGGTGTGGCCCTATACCTACGCATACATTTCCCTTCTCCATCTAAGTTTTTTCCTCCCAGCCCCACCAAGGATGCGGGCGAGCACCTCTTCTTAGGGTGAAATTATCCCCCAAACTTTCTGTGGTGTTTACTTCCCCTTCTTTACACGTCAAAATTTTTCTCTTCCTTCAGCGTTTTTGGGAAAAATTTTTACTCCTCCTACGAGCACCAAAATTATGGAGATTTCAAAAACTGTCCTTAAAAAGGGGAATCCCGCTCTGTTTACTTGAGGCCGTAGTTTATCAGCAACTGTCAAAAAACCCCCCAGGGGCGACTCACACGCACCAAACTGTTTCCCTTTTCCTTAATCTCATCATTTTATCCAATCTGAGCATGTAACCAATCATGGCCAGGGTCTGGGGATGAGTTTTCCCATCAGACCTAATTTATCTGTCCTACGCTCTTGACCTCCTAAATCCAAACCTAAAATTGCAGCGGCCAGTTTTTGGGAGCGGGATCGGGAAAAGTATGTGCAGATGTTAAAGCATCGACTCAACCTCTTTTATCTTTTGAGTGTTTGACCAAAAGGAACTTTTAAATGAAAACTTAAATCAATTATTTGATTCATGCACCTCTTCGTAGTGTTAATATGTATTGTTTTTAGGAGATTGTTGCTTCAAAATTTGTTGGTTGATTATAAACAAACGTTAAAGAATTTTTAGAAAGGAATGGTAAGTAGATATAGGGCAAGTCGGAAAGGGACAAAAAGTTTCGTTTTTTTTTTGGCAATGGAAAAATTTTTCAGCTGTTTTCCCATGCAGTGGAAAGACCCGAGGATAAGGAAGGGTTGAAAATTTAATGCCCTATGAAACATTTCAATATCTAAAGGATGGGGACAAATTTTTTTACTGGGGAGTCGCTTCCCCCCGCTTTAGATGAGATTAAAAGTATGTCTTCCTAACATAAAAGATGCCAATTTGAGTAAAAATTAAAGGGGGTATTAGGATTTGAATGATGAAAGAATTTTAAAAATTTTTGTTTTGGGCTCATCAAACTCAGACAGGAAAAAATGCTTTTAAGTGAACAAGATTTAATTTTTTAGAAATAGGGGTTTAGGTTCGTTTTTCCAACCCCAAATGTTTTTCAAAAATTTCCAGACCCTCATGGGGCGTTGTGTTTCAACAGATTTATGTTTTGGGCGTTGCGTTTCTCTAACACCTTATTGCAGTGATTTGTTAGAGTCAAAATTTTTGTGAAGTTAGCTTTGTAGGTCGAGTTTTGTATTTTGTCTTTTCCGCCCCTTTTTTCGACATGATGGCTCGTATTCACGGTGAGCCAGGACTGGCAAAAATTCTTTATTTTAACATACGAAGGTGCTGAAAAAAATTTAATTGTTTAAATTTTTATTTTAAAATTTCACTTTTGTGTAAAATAACTCAGAAAAAACAATTTTGCCAGTCGATGTTCTAACTTTTCGCAAAAAGTTTTTTCCCATCCCCCCCCCAAAAAAACTGCGCCGCATGAAAATTTTGGGTTTGGTTTTAGGAGGTCGAAGAGCTAGACAGTAGATTAGGTCATGATGGGAAAACCTCCGCAAGCCGGGCCATGATTGGTTACATGCTCATATTGGATACATGAATAGATCTAAGAGAAAAGGGCCAGTTTGGTGCGTTGTGAGTCCGCCCTGAGGGTATTTTGAAAATTTGCTAGACTCAACTAGCGCCTCAAAAAACGAGCGGGCATTTTTTTTTTAAGAACACGTTTTGAAATCTCCAAATTATTGTGGCTCGTAGGATGGAGTAATTTTTCCAAAAACTGCTCGAAGGAAAAAAAATGTTGACGTTTAAAGAAGGGGAATAGTACCACAGACAAATTTTTGTGGGTGATGAAGTTCCACCTCTAAAAAATTTGCTCCCCCGCATCCGTTGGGTGGTGTTGAGGAAAACCTACGATGGAGAAGGGATGGAGTGCGGGGGGTTTATGGCCAACCACCCCCACCCCGAACAGAGCGATCACCTAATCGGGGGCAAAAGGGTAGAGAGTAGGACCCCAACGGAAACAGGGCTTCAACCGATTCTGAAACCAAAATTGCAAAAAAAAAAATATTCTTGCAATTTAGGGTGACCAGCTCTCGTAAAATGACGGAATACTCGAGCATTAATAGGGGACTACTTAAAACCCTTTCGGTACCTCCGAAAACCGGACTAAAGTGTTTCTCCAAGTAGGAACACTAACGAAACTATCCTCTGAAAAAAAATTAGCAAAAAGAAGTTTCATTATCACTATGGCCGATCTGTCATATGACTTAAAATATGTTATATTTAAAAAATAAATAATATAAAAAATATTAAAAATACGTAAACAAAAAAAAAATAATTAAAATGTCAGTACAAGAAATTTTTTTCCCAATAATTCACAAGAAAAATAAAAATTTTATTCACCCGCCAGTTCGTGGTGACATTTAAAAATAACACTAAAACAAAACAAACATCGTACAAGAGTAAACATAAATTTCCAAAAAAAAAAACACACAACATGAAACAGAAAAAAATAATTTTTTTAAAACAAGATGAAATTCACGAAACCATTTGAACATTTAATGGCCGTTGGGGTTTATTGATAAAACCTTTTAGTTGTTGGCATGCAGACCCGAAGCGGAAATTTTAAATTTTTTTTAAAAAAAAGTATTTAAAAAAAAAAAAATCAAAAAAAAAAAGAAGAATAAATAAAATTTAAAAATAAACACAAAAAAACAATGATTTGTCAAATTATTTACATGAAAAGCGTCCCAACGAAACGCAACAAAGTCAAAAATTTTGCTTCGCCCGCCTTCTCCTAAATGTCAAAACACTGTGTTGTTTTTTTGTTTTCATTTTTTAAAAAACATTACATGGAGCTTAAATAATAAAACCCATGTGAAATTTTAAAGTCCACAACAAAATTAATATTATAAAGTTAAAAAGTTTTAAAACGTCATTGTAAAATTTTTAAAGTTAATCTTATGAAAAAGGAGTATGCACTGCGCCTCCTTTTCTTACTTTTAGCCCCAAAGGAAAGGAAAAAAAAAGTTCTATGAATTCTTTTTTGAAGTTTCCGCGGGTTCTTTTTCTTCGGGGTAGGGTATGTCTTAGATGTTATACCCTTTAACCTTTTCGTCTTACGCAAGTATTTAACATTGTTACTTTAGAAAAAGCAACACACGAGCAGGGGTTGGGGCTGTGTTTTGGGTTTTGGCATGTGTGAGCTTTTTTATGTATGGGTTATTGGTTAATGTGGGTTTAAAGTGAAGGGGATGTAGTTGGTTTTGGACAATTGAGGTGATTTATTGTGTTTAACCCTCCCATAACAATCCAAGTGATGTCTCGCGGTACATTTAGCTTCCGACCATGATTTTCCGTATACCCAATGGCAGTAACATCAGCTACGCTATTATTTTAGATTTAAATAAGGTTAAGTTGCAAAAAATTGTTTTATTAAAACGGTCCAAAAATTTCAACGATAACCGTACCGGTGTATGGTCGGGCAATAACCGGGCCATAAAAAAATAAAAAAACAACAGCTCTTTTTTTTTCAAATTTACATTAATTTTTTGAAAAATGTTGAAATTTTTGATACCCTACACCTTTTTTAGATCTGTGGTTACAAGTGAACAAAATCCCCACTTTTTTTTTGTATTAGCCCCTAAGTAACAAAAAAAATTAAATTGCAGTTCCAAATAGGACCTATACTTTTTCGTAGTTTTATAAAAAAAATAAAATAAAAAATCTTTTTTCTTAAATTTTTTTGAATATTTAAACTTTTAATCAACTTTGACATGTTTACTGTGAAAAAAAAAATGTTGAAATGTACTATGGCTGTTTTTAAAAAAGGGTTAGCGCAATCCCCAAAATTCTAAATGTGCAATACTATGACAACCTTGTAAAAATTCTAAGAATTCCTTATCAAGACACAAAGAGGTTTATTCTTTTAGTTTTTGAAAACTTTCCTACTGTTCAAAAAAGGGGTTTTGGGTGGCAGATTCAGGTAGAAAACCGTATCAATGACGATGCTTTTAAATTTTACGGAAAAGTCAATGCAAGGGCAACGTGCAAGCAAGTATATCGTAAAAGTATCGAAATCTCAACGTTCCCGGATTACGGTGTTTATTTATGTGATCAAGCTTTTGTGAAGGTCATTTGCCGGGGAAACCGGAAATGCAGCAGCCCCTAGGTAAATCGGAAGAAGAAGTACTGGAAGAGTTGAAATGACCCTAATACTTCAGTCCGGCCAAGGGGGAATCTACGGAACCCAAAAAGTACCCCCCCAGGTTTTCTGAAACTAAAAAGGATTTCATGCGTACCACGAAAGGGACGTGTGCAAAATTTGTTCCCCCGGGGACTTCCTGCTCAAAAAGATTTTGCCTTTTGGGAGATTGGAAATCCCGAGGATAAGAATTTCGATGGGAAAATTTTTGGTCAAGAAACAACCTGAAAAAAAGATGGTTACTTAAATCTTTAACTTTTTACACAGTTGGAGCGGGGAGAACCCCCTTTAAATGCAGAAGAAAAGTCGCAGTTCATTTAAAGTCAATTTGTTGGACGGGCATATTAAAGGTCAATTATCGGTCCATTTGAATTGCCAAAATTTTGAATGGCGAAACTTATTTAAATTTTCTGCAAAATACTTTGGCAAATTCCTTAGGGATGTACCTTTAAACGTTAAGAGATTGTGGTCCCAAAACGTTTTGGTTTGCCCCAGTCACTACCACGTCAGTGAGAAATTATTTGACCAAAATATGCAATCGAGGACGGTGTCTGGGTCCCATTGCGGGCCCGCCCCTTCTCCGGTTTAAATCCCGGGATTTTTTTTACTGGGTTCCGGGAAAGACAAAGTCTATCCCAAACCATTTGCAAAATTGACGAAACGCGTCCGAATCTTGGGGGCTGCAGAAGATATGAACGACGGGGATATCAAGATCTTAAAAATATTTTTAAGGCGTGTCACGGGTGTGTTTACGCAGAGGGTCAAAAATTTTGGGGAAATTTAATTAAAATTTCCAAATAAATATTTAATTCTCATTATGACTTTCATTGAAACAGTCTTAAAAACCTTTTTTAAACAGTAGGAATTTTTTTTAAAAAACAAAAATGAATAATCCTCTTTGGGCGGGTAAAAATTTTTAGAATTTTTAAAAAGTGTTGTCAAGTATTGCCCTTTAATTGTGATGATTGCCTAACTTTTGTAATAACATGCCTAGTACATTTCTACTTTTTTTTTTAAACAGTAGCATGTCAAAGTTGATTAAAAGTTTGATATTCAAAAAATTTCAAGAAAAAGATTGTTTATTTTTTTTTTTATATTAAAAACTACGAATGTATACCCTATTTGGAACTGTATTAATATTATGTTACTTAGGAGCAATAAAAAAAAAAATGTGGGGTATTTTTTCACTTTTGTAACCACAGTATTAATCATAGGGGTTAGGGTATAAAATTAAAACATTTTTAAAAAAAATTAATTTTTAACTTTAAAAAAAAAAGAGCTTTTTTTTTTTATTATTTTTCCATGGGTGGTTATTGCCCCCATACACCGGTCCCGGGCTTTCGTTGTTTTTTGGGACACGTTGTATGTAAAGAAAATAATATTTCTTTAATTTATTGTCTACATGTCATCTAAGTGAAGAATTTTTTATGCTGGCAATTGTGAAAAACAGCGCTTAAAAAGAGTGATAAAAAAATTGGGAAAAAAAACTACAAAATTAAAGGGAATTTAAAAATTAAAATAATATCTTTAATCCCGTTTTTTTGTTTTACAGGTAAAATTTAAAGATATTTGCAATAATCGTAGATGTTAAAGATTTACGTTAAAAAAAAAACTTTGTTTACAAGAACACGTGAATTATTTGTTTTTCATTCCCATAAAATTACTTATAAAACGACGATTTTGTTAAGAAAATATGGAAAAATTGCTATTTAAATTTGCTTCATTGGCGGCGCGGAGGGGGAAATCAAACGTAATTTGCATAACCCAATTGGCACCCCGGGACGGACGATGATGGGCCCCAGATGTTAAAACCTGCAAGAAACACATGTTTGCGTCTACAGACGTTTCGAAGGTAAAAAAATTCGCTGAAAAAAAGACTAAAACACGGCAGTATGGTTTCCTCTAAGTAAAGAACTGAAAATTTTAATCTAGAGGGGGGCAAAAATATACAATTTTGGTGCCCAAAATATTTAGATGAAATTACAGAAGGGAAAAGTTTTCAAAAAAATAACACAAAATCAACGTTCCAGAGAAAAAAAATAAAAGAAAAAATTGCAGAGAGGTTTTTTTTTTTTTTTTTGGAAAAAATTTTAAATAAAAAATCTAATCAAACCAAGGGATCATTGAATTTGAAAGTGAATGTAGAGATTCGAGATTGTACAAAAAAGAAAAATTGAAATTTTAAACATCTCTTAGAAAAACAGTGCTTAGTTTGGTAGGAAATATTTTAAATTAAATTAACGGTAAACTCTGGGGGTCCTATGGAAAGGCAACTTTTTGAAACTAGGGAAATAAAGGTTGGTCACAAATTAAATATGCATTTAAATTTAGATTTAAAGTGGATCATTACTTGAATATGCTACAAAAAAAGAAAAACTGTTTAGAAGTTAAAAGCCATATTGGATACAAAAACAATGATAAATCTTATATAATGGGAACCAATTAATAATAGAAAAATTGATAAAGGATCAGTAAGAACAACAGCAAACTTGTATAATAAAATTAAAAACATAAAATTTTGCAGTAAACAAAAATTTCACACCCCTAAAAAAAATGCCTCTGATTCTAAGGAAACTTGATAAAAATAAACCTTGTAAGACTTGTAAAATTTTTAAAAAAAAGGTTTTCGGTTCCATCCGAAAAAAAGGGGTTGGTTCAAACTTACAGATAAAAATTATAAAAAGAAAAACTACAATAAAAAAAAAACAACTCAGTGTTGAATTTTGAATTTTAATAATAAAAACCCCAAAAACAAATAATGCACCTTTAAAATAAAAGTCAAACTACTTTAATGAACAAATAAGAATTTTTGGGGTATATGATTCAGGCTCAAATGTTTTTAATAATCAAATTTAAAATTAATAAGACTGAGAAAAGAAGAGAGCTTGATACAAAAAAAAATAACCTAATTTAACAATTAATGGTGTTTAAAAAAGACAATGGGGTTTTGACAATAAAAAAAAATATTTATATTGAAAATAAAGCCGAGTCTATATAATTGATGAGAACAATTTTAAATATGACTTTCTAACGGGTTAGATATTTAAAAAAATTTAAACGGGACAAGAGATATTTTCAAATAAAACAAAGAAGAGAAGAAAAAAAAAGTTTCAATACAAATTTACTATAAATAAGAGAAAAGTAGGAAAACTGTTCAATAAACTTTAAAGAACATATTCAAAGAAGATTTCAAAAAAAATATGGGGAACTTAAAACCAGCAAAAGACAGAAATATATAATTTTTAAAAATCATACAAATCAATTTTTTGCTAAAAAAAAAAATATGATATTGGCCCCCGTAAAAGAATACGAGACGGGGTTGATCTACTCATTATAAATATTGTTGCAAAAGACCGTTAGATGTTCGATTGACGATAAAAAAGGAAAAGACGAAAAATAACAAAATTTATTATAAAAATTTATAGAAGAAACTATGTCCATTTTCAGCTCCTGTGCGTTGGCTTTCAAAAAAAGAAACAAAAAGTCAAGACTTGTATTTATTTCAGAGATCTAATAAAAATTGTGGGACCGGTGGTAAGCTCCCGTTTTTTACTTTTGGTTTTTGATTGGGGTAGAAATTCAACTTTTTTCCCCACAGCTGAATTTTGCATTTTGGCCCCTCCCGCTCAAAATTGAAAAAAAGGGAAAAAGCCTTTGGCCTTACCATGGATTTTCCTTTGGTTGAAAATTCCCAGCCATTTTTCAAAGGGTAATAAAAATTCCTTAGTTAACTTAGGCTTTTTCTTTTTTTTTAAATATATTTCCTAAAAAAATTTTTTGACCTAAACCTTTTCCAAAAAAATTGGTTAAAAAAGGGGTTTTTGTTTTTCACTGTACTTTCTTTTTTTTTTTTCTTGGTCTTTTTGTAAAACCTAAGGGGAATTTTTTCAAAAGTTAAAACTAAGACTCAAAAATGAGACCGTTTTTTTTTTAAAATTATTTTTATATGAATATTTCCAAAATGCGAAATTTTTGAACCTTTCAAATTTATCTGAAAAAAATATAAAAAAAGGGGAAAGGGGCTCGATTGTAAAAAATTTTTTGGGAAATTAAAAAAGAAAAAAAATTTAATTATGCCAAAAAACCAAAAAAAATTTTGTTCAAAAATTTCCTTTAAAAATTCATTTTCAAAGATTTTGAAAAGGTTTTGGGGAAATTTTTTAACAAAAACCCGAAATGGGTAAAAAACATAAGATCTCTCAAAAAAAATAAAAAAAAGCTCAAAAAGAAAAGAAAATTTTTTAAAAGTTGCAATAAAAAAATAAATACGAATATTGGGCTTATATAAAACAACACTGGGTTATTTCCTGACCATAAACCACTAAAATTTAAATATTTAAAAAAAAGGGCAAGTTTAACTAGGGGTTTAACATATTATTTATCACAAAAAGATTTTGTAATCAAAATATGACCCGGGGAAAAAAATTTTGAACAAGATGTTTATTTGGAAACCCGTATTAGTGCAAATGAAGTACGATAAAAAATTGAAAAAATTTTAACATGAAAAATTTAATGATTTATTAAGACCAGAAAACAAATTTTAAAATACAAAAAAATAAAACAAATTTTATACTAAAACATAATGTATACTTTTAAAAAAATTTAAAAAAAAACAAAAAATTATTTTTTTCTGAAGATTATAGTAAAAGCTCATTAAAAGTACATAAAAATATGTATCACTTAGGTATTAAGCAAATGCAAAAAAAAAAATTAGTAATTACACAGCAAAAAAACTTAACAAAAAACATAAAAAACTTGCAAAGCTGTGAAAAATGTATAAAAACAAAAACAGGGGGGATGCTAAATTTGGTTCTAATGTCCCAGTTAGGTCCGGACAAAACCTTTTTGAAATTGCTCGATAGATACAATTGGGGGTTTTGGGGCTCAGATCAAAAAAAAAGTATCTACACCTTTTAGGGCCACTTTACCCATATGCATACATTGTTACTTCAAAGACACAAAAAGCTAATGATTTTTTTAAAAATATAATAAGGTAGAGAGTCTTATACTATTTGGGGGGTACTCCTGATCAGTACCCCGGATCAAAACAAAAGATTTAAAAATTTTTGAAAAGAAAAACAAAACAATAATTTTTTACTGCCGTAAATGCCCTTTTTCTAACGGTTAAATAAACTTAACCAAACTCTTGTAAACAAAAAAAAGATGTAAATTAAACGAAAAAAAATAATAAAAAAAAGATGGACAAACCCTTCCATACTGCGTAGATAAATATAAAAATATGAACATCGATACGGGTTTGAACCAAAATATTTTTAAAAAGGTACAGAGTTTCTTTTTTACCAAATGAATTAAAAATAAATAAAAAGAAATAGAGGGATCAGGACTAAAAAAAGCATTTGAAAATTCTTAAATCACATAAATGTAAAAACAAAGATTTTATAAGAAAAAGGGGCTACTTTGATTTCAGCGCAGGGGGGTTTTTTTTAGTAGAAAATGTAACAACGATAGACGTAAATTAGATAACTAAAGATTTTGGGCCATTTAAAATTATTTAAAAACTATCTAATTCAATTTATAAAATTGAACAGGTCATAAAAAAACTGAGTCAAATCTCTTTCATATTCTAAATTTTTTACATTTTTTTAAAAAAAAACTTAAATACTATCATTTATTTTAAACTATCAATAAAGGAAATTTGAGAAGAATCTGAAAATCTGTATACTTTTGGTTTTGTATGTAACTTTTGTTTAAAGTTAGTTAAAGTATTAATAATATATAAAAAATTAAAAAAGGACTTAAAGGGAAAAAATTGTCATAATTTTTTTTTGGAAAATTTTTTAACATTGTTAAACAAAAAAATTTTTAATTTGTTTTTTTCACTTCCCTTTGCGGCACTGGCGACTTTGGGACTTCATATTCTAACAATTTTTAAAAATTTTTTCTGTGTTTTTCTGCACTGTTCCCGGTTTGCGGGCGGCCCAAAGGTTGTGTATGTGTTTTTAAAAAATATCCCTAAGTTTTTATTTTTTTTAAAACAGAAATGGGTGTTTTAAATTATTTTATTCAACTATTGGTGAGTAAATTTATTTTTTTTTTCTAAAATTTGGGTAGGAGGTATCCTTTTTTTATTTTGGGATTTTTTCTGCGTTTTGTTTTTTTTTTAAAAACTTTTTCCTTTTTGGAATTGTTTTTTGGGTTGTTTCTTTTTTTGGGGCTTTGGGTTTCGTTAGGGGTTTCCCGGTTTCCCGGGGGTACAAGTGAATTTCTAACCCCAAACCCGGGGAAAAAGGACTTTAAAAAACAAAATTTTCCCCTACGGTTTCTCGCCGAAATAAAATAAAATTTAAACAAATTTAAAAATTCGGATTTAAGTGGAAATGTTTCGTCTCTTAAAGGGTTTCGTGATAATTTGGGGAATACAATTCTGGCATTTTAGTCTCACGGGGGCAAACCCGAGTACTTGGCAAAAATCAATAAATTTTTAAGGTTAATGTCAGGGATCTCGGATGAATTTTGGGTAAAAAAAAGGGCAATTTTTGGAAAATTCCCAAACAAATTTAAAACCGGTATCGTATCTTTGTTAGCAATAAAATCCCCCAAAGAAACGAAAGGGAATTTCAAATTTTTTTGAGCACCAAAAAAGGGAGGGAAATGGGAAACTAAACAAACGAGTTTAACTTTACGCGGACAAACTTAAGCTTCTTTTAACCAAAATCTGCTCCGTGCCCGGTACCTACAAAGCGCGCTTTCCCCTGGGGCCCTTTGTGTTTTTTCCTACCCACTACGGAACGCTTAGCGGACTATGCAAACCCTGGGTCACAAAAAACCAAGCTCTCATAAAAGGCTTTTAAAACCGAGCAAATAAAGGGAAATTTAAAAATTGTAGCTTTAAAAAAAAAAAACCTCAAAGGGCAGGCGTCTTTTTCGTGTACTAACGAAGGGCCCAGCTTAAAAACTGGAATCTGGGGAAAACGCCATTAAAATTAGGGTTGCCCCTTAGAAAAAAAAGGAAAGGCCGTACCCCCCGTTTAATTGAAAAAGGACGTCCCCGGGTTCTAGGGAAAGATCGTGCTTCCAAACACCCTTTAAATACCGCCCCAGAATATCAAGGACAAATTTAAAAATTAAAGGGGGAAAAATTTTTTAAATTTAAGTCAAAAAAAAATTGTTTGGGAAATCGTAAACTAGAAATGGGCGTAAATGGATATCTTGAATTAGGGCAGCATTTTCGGAAACATCTAGCCAACCCAAAAGATAAACTTTATATAAACGGGGCCAATTTTAATTCATAGACAATAAAGTAGTTCGTTGCTTAAAATTGTCGCAATTCGGTCATGTACAAAATTTTTTGGGCACTTTTAAAAACCCCTACTTGTGCTAATTGGCGCCGCCCCCACCGAAACAAAAAGCTTGTCCAGATAAAGACACACCAGAATTTTAACCCCCATGGGGCACCGGTAAGGGGTTTTCAAAAACCCTTTTCGGGACCATCGATGCGGTCATACAAACGTGCCACTCCAAATTAAAACGGGAAACAGCTAATTTTAAATCCCAAATTACTGAAAAATTTTTAACTTGGGTTTTAAAAAAAAAAAAAAAAAAAAAAAAAAAAAAAAAAAAAAAAAATTTTAAAAAGGGTAACTTACTAGAAATTAAAATTAATATTTCGATAGGCCATTTAAAATTTTTTTTCCCATAACGAAAAAATAGCTACATCAAATTAAAACCTTTTAAATTTTTAAAAAAAAAATTTAAAGACATTGCCCTTTTTTAAAAGAACAAAAATCAGAGCGCTCGCTTGCGTCGTAATGTGGTACGCTTGAACTGCCGTTCGAAAGGCCCTGGGAAAATTTTTTTGAAAGTTCAAATTTTACGGTAACCCCTTTGGGCGTAATCTTATGACGTAAACCGGGGGCCCCGTTGCTGAGATCCTCCCTCTACCTGTAAGGTTTCCCGTAGTGAGCGCAAATTTTCAATACTCACACCCCTATTGACCCTCACTTTACATCCTTATTTTTTACGTCTTGCGTTCCTCGGGGGCCAAAAAATTATAAAATTGGGCGTTTGATGCCCAATGCGTCACCTTCTTTAAATGGTAGGCAAGTTGCTTTTAAAACCGACACGGTTGGGACTTTTGTGCGGTTGAAGTTTTTCATTGAAAAAATGAATCTTTTTAAATTCACAATACCCCCGAGGCACCCCCAAATTTTTTTGCAACCCAAGGGGGTGAGTCTTCTATTACGGACCCTTACGCGGGGCGACGTCCTCGTTTACCCGGGATGGCGTGTCCTTCCGGACGCATCCTGTAGTGACCCCGGGGGTTTGTTTCGTTTTCAATTCACACCAAGGTTGCACAGATCCAAAAAAGGCTCCCTATAATTTTAGATATAAACAAAAGGTGCAAACTGGGCTTTTTTTGGGGGTTCCCCTCTTTCAACTCATCCAAAGACTTTCAGTCGCAGAAAGTTTATCAGCTGGGGAAAAGCGCAAAAATACTATCAAAAAACTTTTACATCCCTTGCCTGATTTTAACTATTGGTCGCGGTCTATCACTAACCCCCTCGAAGATGTGATTGGGGGAAAATGTTAATTTAAAGCCGAACTACGTAAAAGCTCCCGGAAAAGCTCTTTAGAAAATTAAACCTATTAAAAAACATAACTAAAAGGAGATTTGTACAACCTTGCTCTCATTTTCCCTTAGAGGTTTTTCCCAGGGCCCACTAAAAAGCTGGGTGTGGAAAAATCCAAGGGAACTTTTTTCAGAAAATTGTTAATAAACTCGATAGAGAAGGGCCCGGGGGTCACCTTTGTATCCCCGAAATTTAAAAGGGAAATTTTGATCAATCGACCACGCAAAACAAAAACAAACATCAAAATTAATAACAGATATACCCCCAGGAGTAGGGAACCCAAAAAGCAGAATATCTTTTAGACTCACTCCCCTCCTGACGATCGACCCGGGGAAAAAGAAAACTGATCCTCACCGGGCCCAAACAGGCAGTGGGCCACGAACCACCACTGTCTCCAAAAGTCTGATTTACCATCTTCAGCGAATTTCCCCGGGGAAACATTAATTTCCTTTCCGCTAAACAAGGCTTCCCGGGTTTATGATAAAAAAATTTTAAAAAAAATTTATAAAAAAAAGCTTTTTAAAAATTTTGGGTGAAAACGATTTTTTTAAAAATGTCTTTTAAACCCTTGGCATTTTCTGAGGGGAAAATTTCCTCGTAAAATTTGGGGGTGCGGTAAAATTTGGTTTTAAAACCAAAAGGCGAAAACCCCCGGGTGATCCTAAATTTCCCAAACCCACCCCAAACACATTGTTTACCCCCAAACGTTTAGGGAAAACCCTTTTTAAAAGTCCCTTTTAGTGCCCCGGCTTCCCGGGCCCGGGGGGAAATCAAAATTTTTGAAGACAATTTGGATTTTTTCGTTTGGGGGAAATTTGACAAAATGACGCCCGTTATATCGGTTAAAAAATTTGTCACAGAGTCAAAAATTTCAATACGTTTCTGGCTATTTTTTTAGATAAAATCTGGCGCCTTCAAAAACCCCTGGTGGGCCCCTTCTGTTTCTGAAATTAAAATCAAAAGGGGGGGTTTTAAAAAAAATTTATTCCCTTATCTTTTCGTAAAATTTTCACAAGGTACAATAAAAATAAGACTTGTCATCATTCTGTGTCCCAAGGCGCTTACAATGGGAAGTCCTCAAAGGGGTCGGTGCTAGGGCCATACTTGTGGGAAAATCGCTTCGACGATTTTCTTACGAAAAACCAATACCATCCGGATGTACTCTTTAACCCCGTTTTGCTGATTTCGGCTTATTTTGGTTTTTAAAACTGATTTTAGGGGCCCGGGGGTTGAGAAAAATTTTGCCAAAAGATGTTTGGGAAATTGATAAACTCAATGGGGGTGAAAGTAATTTCCCTTAAATTTTGGGAACCCCAAAACCCCTTTCCCTTTTCTTTTAAAAGGTAACCTCAAAACACCCGGGCCCAGCATTAGATTTTTCAAATGTTTCTGTAAAAAATAAAACCCCCAGTGTGTTTTCTAGGATTAGTTTTTAAAAAAAAAACTTTTTTATTTATCCGAAATAT
Source organism: Arctia plantaginis (assembly GCA_902825455.1). NCBI lineage: Eukaryota > Metazoa > Arthropoda > Insecta > Lepidoptera > Erebidae > Arctia > Arctia plantaginis. The sequence continues at coordinate 1,614 of CADEBD010000698.1, read as the reverse complement.
TAAAATAGTTAAAGAAAAAATCCCAAAAAAGTTTTTTTGTGCATTACAAGGATTCAACTGCGACATGGGTTTTTCATTTAAAACTTAAAAATCAAATACGGGGCTACTTTTTAGGTTCTATGGGGCTATGGTGCCCCCTTTTAAAAGGGCCGAAAAGGGCACCCCAGGGGGCTGTCCGTCTCAAACTTTACAAGGGCCCAAAGACTTGCACTGATATTTTTTTTGCAAGGCATAAAAGGGCGGTTAGCCTGAGGCTTTGCCGGTGTTTTGGGGTTTTTCCTTCCCCTTCCGGGGGTCTTTGAGGTTTCAGAGACTTGGGACCATGGGGACTATTCAAGACAAAAACAATGGGAAAGCGGGGTTTTTTTTGGGCGCGCGGGTCGCGGTAAAATTACAAGATTGCTTCAAAAAGGGAGTCCGATTCCCCATAAAAGACCTCATAGACGAAAAGGCACAAACGCTGGGGCGAATCATCCCCAAGGGGGGCGCCATCTTTACCCCAATTTTTTTTTATTTTGTTTTTTCGAACGGTTGTCGAGGACATGGCTTGAGGTGGATCACTTTTGTCGCTCAAATTTTTTTAGGGGGCATGGTTTAAATTTAAGACAGGGTTGGGGATTATTTAAATTTGTCGAGTCACCATTGTGTCCCAAAGCTCAACACCCCCAACCCCTCCAAATTTTTTGAAAAGTCCCCGCTCATCATATCCTCTGGGAATGTAGTCTTTTTGGGAATAAGAAAAGGAATAAATGCTGAATGACTTGCAGGTGACTCTGGGGCGGTATACTATGGGGAACTTGTGTCAACTTTTGGTGAATTTCCGTGCGTTTAAGGCGATTCTTTCCATGCATATTATAAAAAATTTAAATATAGCCTTTATTAGGACCCCCTAATATTTGGGGGCCGGGGGTGGTGCTTCCGTTTTAAAAAAAGGTTTTAGCCTATTTTTCTTCATTTTGTCTCCCCCGCTTTGCTAAAGGGGGGAAGTGGGGTTTACTGAAATTTCCAAAATCCTCCAATTTTTTTTCTGATTAAATTTTGTTGCGGGTTTCCAAAACGTTTAATTTCTTCCTGGGACCTTTTTCCCCAAATGTCATAACTCGGTGTGTTTTGTGGGCACTGCCCGGTTGGAAACCCTTGGGAACGGAAATTACAGTTTTTGGGCGTGTGGGGGGGATTAGTCCCAGTTTTAATCCTCCGGTTTCCCAAATAGGGCTGGAAAAGCTTAAATGCTGTTTTCCTCTTTGCCAATCAAAATCCAACCCTTTGGGAAAAAAATGGGGACAGAAAAGGTAAAAAGCCTTTTTTTAATCTAAAAAAACAAAAACTATTAAAATCTTTTCTGTGTGTCCCAGTTTTTGGGCTACAAAATCCGTCAACTGAAACTACTGCATCTTCGGTGGGGCAAATCCTTTTTTTTGAAAACCCTATTGGTTTTTCTGCTATAATATTAAAACTGTTTAAATTTGTTAACGAGTTGTTTGTTAAATTAAATTTTCTTTTTTTAAAATTTTTGATAGGGGGAATTTTGGGTTTTGGGGGAAAAACCAATTGGGCCCAAATAAAGGCCTGGGTTTAAGGGCCAAAATTTGCAAAAAAAGCCTCCCCTGGTCC